>ML776769.1:1775991-1806072 GCA_009831015.1 Picea engelmannii
TAACCAGTGCAAATGACTTATACTTACGCGTTGTGCAAAGACTCGACAATATCTCCCTTGGATCTCCCCTTGGCGCTCCATGTGTGGGCGTTATCTTTGGAATTGGTTGGAAATTAGCACTAGTTTTTGGTAGAATTGGGTGGCATATAACATGGAGATAGGACTAGTTAAACATAGACCAATTTTTTTAACCAGTGCAAATGACTTATACTTACGCGTTGTGCAAAGACTCGACAATATCTCCCTTGGATCTCCCCTTGGCGCTCCATGTGTGGGCGTTATCTTTGGAATTGGTTGGAAATTAGCACTAGTTTTTGGTAGAATTGGGTGGCATATAACATGGAGATAGGACTAGTTAAACATAGACCAATTTTTTTAATAAAACTAATAAAACCTTACTAAAATAATAATGGAAGGTTTCGACAATGGATACATGATTTATTAAAATGATTAATTGGGTTGTCAACAAGGCTTTAGGAGAATACTGGCAAATAATTTATTGGATATGATAACAATTATATCAATAACTAGGAGATTTGAAATAAAACTTCCTGCAACAAACATATTTGGTGATATACTAATTTCGCTACCGGAATTTTAAAACTTCTTGTGAAACTTGGTGAAAGATAAAAAAATTTGACAAGTAGATTTTAGTGATAACATTGGCTCCAACTAGGGATGGTATCTTCCCTGTGAGGTACCAAGAACATACAGACACTATGTCTTATCCATTCTAATTCCTGAAACTTGTTCTGCTATGAAACCATTCCTTCTCATCACACATTGTAATCCCAAACTACCCTGTATGTTGAAGAAAATGAAAACCAAACCTTCAACATAAAAATAAAATAACTTGAATATGTAGCAATGCTTCTCCATTTGGCCATGGAGTCATTATTCATAATCTATTTCACACTAAATCAAACTGAAAACAAAAGGCTCATAATAAGTGAGCTTATTTATGTACATGTACCTAAGCTAATTAAATCAACTTCTATGCTCAGGTATAAGAAAACTTCCAATGTAACCAAACAATTAAATGATCAATTAATCAAAGCTTGCTTCCATCTTTGATCATCAATAGGACAAGAGAAACTAAAAAGTACAAAAAATGATCTTGGAGCCCATACTTACAATTCTAGAATTCTATTCTTATTAAGGTCAAGACAAAAAAATTCATTGTTTCATTAGACTCCATGTAAATTTCCACAAGATCCTGGAAGGAATGAAGAAACTTATGTTTCTCATCGATGAATTCCTCTATTTCTGGTTCGAGAATGTCAAATATAGGCTCACTGATTTCTGGCAACTGTTGGTCAACACTTTGTGGAAAAGAAGACATAACCAACTGATTTTATAATTCCTCATCATCCGTGTATTCATAATATATGGGATGATTTTCATTGACAATGATTTCACTACCCTCTTGAGACTGCTAATAAAAATCCTCTTTAAAGGAAAAAATTGTTGGTTTCCCTTGTAATTTATTATCACTTTCAACATTAGAATCGTAATATTCATCATAAATGGGTGAGTTAAAATCCTTTGAATTTTGTAAAACATGATAATCATAATCAAAACCAATCTCCCGATCTTCCTGAAATTGTTTTTTACTAGCATGCATTTCATTATTATTCATGGAAACTAATTCATTATTTCTATGAACATTGTGTATATGGAAAGCAGAATCAGCTAAGATTCCCCTCTGGTGCAACGAAGGCGGAAGGAATTTTACAGCTAGTTCATAGTGATGTGTTTGGACTTGTGTCGATTCCATCATTTGTAAAATCTATGTACTATGTCTCATTTATAGATGAATTCTCAAAGAATACTTGGATACATTTCCTCAGGAAGAAATATGAAGTCTTTGATAGGTTTAAAGAGTTTAAGGCTCTTCTTGATAATCAAACAGATAAAATAATTAAGGTGTTGAGGACAGATAATGGCAGAGAGTTTTGCGGGAATGAATTTGAAGAATTATGTAAGAAGTGTGATATAGCAAGGAAGAATACTGCTCCATAGACACCTCAATTGAATGGAGTTGTAGAAAGGATGAACATGACGCTGATGGAAAAATCAAGGTGCATGCTCAATGGTTTCAAGTTAGGGATATAATTCTAGGCAAAGGTAGTGGGTACTGGATGTTACCTGGTCAACAAATCACCCTCATTGGCCAACAGATCACCCTCATCAGCACTGGATGAAAATACTCCACAAGAGATATGGACTGGTAAGAAACCTCCCATCACTCATCTCAAGGTATTTGGCTGTGAGGACTATGTTCATGTTCCAAAGGAAAACATGAGTAAGATAGATAAGAAGGTTGAAAAGTGTATCTTTATTGGGTATAAAGATGGTCTCAAAGGTTGTAAGCTTTGGAACCCAAAAACTAAGAAGGTTTTGTATAGCCAAGATGTGGTGTTTAGAGAAATGAAGGATTTTGTTAAACAAGAAGTCCTACCAAGTAAGGAAGAACCAAAGAAAATAGATTTTGATTTAAAGGATGATGAATCTGACTCTACAAAAGAACAAGAATCAGAATCAGAAGATCCTCATACTCCAGTATTGAGGAGATCGGTTTGAGAAACAAGGCTATAGGAAAGCTATACTCCATCTCATTTACATTCAAATTTTTCTTTGTTTATTACTGATGATGATCCTAGAACTGTCAGGGAGGTAGTGGATTCAGAGGATGGAAAACTATGGAAAAAGGCCATGGATGAAGAAATTGCAACCTTGGATAAGAATGAGGCTTGGGATCTAGTGGAGTTGTCAACTAGAAGAAATCCCATTGACAACAAATGGGTATTTAAAAAGAAGTTGAATGAATAAGGAAAAGTGGAGAAATACAAATCTCGGTTAGTAGAAAAGGGTTATTCCCAGGTTTAGGGAATTGATTTTGGTGAGATTTTTTCTCATGTTGCCAAGTTAACTAATATAATATTTTTGTTATTTGTTATTTTTTCATTTGATTTTTAAGTAGAATAGATGGATGTGAAGAAAACATTCCTACATGGGGATCTGGAAGAATAAATCTATATGAAGCATCCATAAGGCTTTGTTGTGAAGGGAAAGAAGAAGTTGGTATGCAAGCTGAAAAAGTCCCTGTATGGTTTAAAACAATCACCAAGGATGTGGTATAAAAAATTTGATACATATACGTTGGGACTTGGCTTCACAAGAAGAAAAGAGGATCATTGTGTGTATTTTAAATTAATTGGTGATCATTTTATTTATTTGGTCTTGTATGTGGATGTCATGTTTCTCATAAGAAACAACAAAGAGATTATCCAGGATGTGAAAACTCAGTTGTCCTCTAAATTTGACATGAAGGATATTGGTGCTACAAATTTCATTTTGGGCATGGAAATTAAAAGAGATCATAAAAAGAGGAAACTCTGGTTAAGTTAGATAAAACATGTCGATACAATATTGCATAGGTTTAATATGAAGGAATGTAAACCAATCAAGGTCCCTATTTCTATTGGTGTAAAGTTATCTACGGATTAGTGTCCCAAGACATGGGAAGAGGAGGATGAAATGTCTCGTGTTCCATATGTGAGTGCAGTTGGAAGTTTGATGTATGCAATGGTCTATACTGGACCGAACATTGCACATGCAGTGAGAGTTTTGAGCAGGTATATGTGAAAAATAGGGAAGGAGCATTCGACAATAGTAAAAACGGTTTTCAAGTATTTGTGTGGCACTGCTAGCTATGGATTTTGCTACCAAGGAAGACCAGGATTAGATAAAGTGTTTAACATACATGGATTTATGGATGCATATTGGGTTGGAGATATCGATCGTAGTATATCTACAAGAGGGTATGTGTTTAACCTATTTGGAGGAGAAATCAATTGGATGAGCAAAAGATAGGTTGTAGTGGCACTTTCAACTACATAAGTTGAATACATGGCAGCCACTCATGCAAGTAAGGAAGAAGTATGATTACAAATATTGTGTCCAGGTATTGGGTTGGCACAACAAGATGTAATGATATATTGTGACAGCCAGAGTGCAATTTTTCCGGCAAATAACCCGACTTATCATTCAAAGACAAAGCATATTGATATTCAATATCACTTTGTTAAAGACATGTTTGAAGAAAAGAAAGTGTTGTTGATTAAGGTGGACACTTTGAAGAATGTTGTAGATTCATTAACAAAATATGTGAGCACTGAGAAGTTCTCTTGGTGTAGAGGATCTATGGGCATTGTTGCCTTGGATTGTTGACTATGTAACCCTGTAACCCTCTATATGCAAATAAAACAAGTGGGAGAATGTTGGGTATGTTTTATATTCTTTGCACGACTAGCCCTAGTGTCACATTTTTTCCTCGAGAAACGTGTTGCATTTTTTGCCTCATTTTTCATGTTGCCTTGATTTTTGTTTCCATTGTTGGGTGGTTTTTCAACACAAGGTTTTTTTTCGATGGTTTTCTATTTCTGGTTAATGAATTAGGATTTTTGACTAATCCAGGTCATTGTGTTAGGGTTTTGAATTCCGCTAGCTCCTATATGTATATTGTATTGTAAACAATGTATCACTATGAATGGATATATAATATGATGTTTTTACCAGTTTGGGTTTCTAGGGGAAAAATCTTTGTGTAATGTGTTTATTTTCCATTGTATCTTTTATGTTCTTTTATTGAAAATATGTTTGCAATAAAATATTGAACAAGATTGAAATTTACAACAACAATGTTCTAATAGAATCTCAACATGGTAGATCCTTTTGCAATAATTATGAAAACATGTATGAAATTATTTTAGTCAATAAATTCTAAAAGAAGGTAAAGACTTGTATCATTTTCGGGCATCTCCGTCAAGAGAATACATGAACATTTTCATCAACACATCTTCATGATAAATACCCAGTTGAAGCACGTATTCATGAAAATCAATCAAGTGATTTTTCAGATTGTCATTCTTACCTTTTCTAAATCTCCGGAGACAATCTCCCCACTCATCCATAGTAGGAACAACATTTTGAAAGCCATGAATAATAGAAAAATAAAATGGATAAAACATAACAACTATTATAGCCTCCATTCAAGTATCAAATGATTTTGAAATTCTGTAACAATGGAGTCACCAATGGATTCTTCAGTGATGGATTCACCAGGTGAATGATCTGCAATCAAATTCTATGTCTAGTTCTTTTTCACCGTCAATAAATAGAACTATACTTTAATGTACACCCAGGGAAAGATAACTTTGTGACTTCGCTCCCTGGAAACAATGCCAAAAGATGGTAGCGCTAAAGATTTTTCTTGACTACAAAAGAGAAATTCCTAGCACATCTTAAAAGAAAATTGTTTGTTTGGGAATAGGTTGATCAGGCATACTGAATTGAGAAAGAATATTGGATTGATCAAATTTTCACATTCAAAATATAGAATATCCACTAAACAAAAATTCTTTCTGGAGAATGAATAGAGGATACTTGAACAAAACACATGAATTAAAAGAAAGTGCAATGAAGCTTTAATACACAAGAATCTCTAATTCATGGAAAATATTTGATGCTCAACAACTATAATTTATTCTAGAAAGACGACAAAGTGAAACGAGACACAAACAAAAAATACATACTAATAATGAAGCTCTCAGGAATCTTTGATAATAATAAATTAAAACGACCAATTTCTCTTAGGATTACAATAAAAGCACACAGATTCTTCCTGCCAAAGCCTCTCTCCATCCCTCTGGATCAAAACCCCCCAAGTCAACCCCTGATGTTCGATGACGCCTTAATAGATTTTGAATGAATGATCTTAGCCTAAGAATCCAGAACTATATGCGAAGAATGCTTATTTAAAATATGAAAAGATCAAATATTGATATTCCTATGCCGAATCTGGAATTAATACTTATTTGTTTCTTGAAATATAGGATTGATAGGATTGATAAATTATCAAGAATCCTCAAAATATACTCTTCCCTTTAGATGCTCTACCACATGTGAATCACTCCTAAAATTTTGTTCCCATTCATTTTGGTTGCCTCTCAACACCATATACTATTTTTGGAGAAGGGTCCTTATTTTATGAAAATGCTAGGAAAAAATTTCGGGCTTCCCAACATGACTCAATTACAGAAGAAATTTTACTTGAAATATTTGACAGTAGCACTTAAGATACATAGTATAATTCAAGATTGCATTTTGCAACATGTTTTCCTTGCTCCAAATTTCCATGAACTTTGCAGATTTGAAAAGATTTCCAATTGCATCATCTTCCTCTCCTTATTCAACCTTGTAATATGATTTATAAATGTAGAAGAATAAAATAAGTTAATCATATAAACTCCAATAGGTGCAAAGAACAACAGAATCCATGAGCTCCTCATTGGCATTTGCGATGCTGTTGATATGGTAGGAGAACTGGAGTTGATCGGTCAATAGCATCAGATCATGGAAAGAGTGGTTTGATGATTTCATGTCATTTGAGGGTGATTTAAAAACCAATCTTCACCCATGAAAAATGCACAGATTCTTTCCACGTTGACACAGAAAACCATGATTCCAATTTTTGCATCATAAAATATTTTGGGAAAATACAAATTCTTTGAGGACGCGAAATCGACGGTTATATGTGATCGTCAAGTGGGATCTACCTCGGGTGCTCTCTTTGACACTTAGACATTTGTTGGATGATCCCGATGATTGATAATGTCACTTGGGCACTCAACATTCCATTTGGGCGTTGTCATTTTGCATGTTCGAAATATATATCCCACATGCAATAAGAATATAATTTCCAGTTGTTTATATATACCAATGCAAATCTCTTATACCAACATGTTTTGCAAAGACTAAAAAATCTCTCCCTTGGATCTCCCCTTGGTACTCCGTGTGTGGGCACTATCTTTGGCATTGATTGGAAATTGGCGCTAGTTGTTGGTAGAATTGGGTGGCAATAACATGGAGTTTTTTATCAATTTTTTTTAATAAAATTGATAAAAAAACTTAATAAATAAAAATGGCAGGTTTTGACAATGGATCCATGATTTAGTAAAATGAGTAATTGGGATGTCAACAAGGCTTTAGGAGAATATTGGAAAAGACTTTATTGGATATGCTAACATTTCTATCAATAAATAAGAGCTTTGAAAGAAACATTCATGCAAAAAACATGTTTGGTGATCTACTAATTTCACTATAGGGAGTTGAAAACTTCCTACAATAATTGGCAAAAGATATAAAAAAATGACAAGCAAATTTTAGTGCTAACGGGTTTTGTAAAATCCTTCGCTACAAGGTGTTCTCCTTGTAGTGAAATAACGCTTAATAGATGCTAACAATTTTTAATTACCTATGGTGTGCCTCAAATCCATAATCTTCCACAAATTTGTGTCCCCTCCATCAACATATTCCACAATCAAATGTGGTTGAGAGACATCAATTATCAAAACCATAACATAGTCTACATTCACATGTAGTCTACCATAATTTGTTTCATTATCTTTAGATTCAACCTCCATATTTCTATATCTTCGGCCATTAACTAAAAGGTGAACATAGTCTTTTTTATGAATGTACTCATTTTTTGAGAAATATTGATGAATATCTCTACCAGGGTACTTTTTTAAGGTCAAGTATTATACCTAAGTATAGTAATCTAGGTGACTACTTCAATTTAAACACACACACATGGAAAATATTTAATAAAAACATACAATTTGCTATTAAAACTTGTGAATTTTGGTGACTATTGTCAATCTAATAACATTTTATGTAAAAATTAGACAATTTTTTAAAGAGAAAATGGTCAATTAATGAATTTATTTTTTCAAAAAATGATAAAAACAATAGTGAATTGGTGAAAATTATCCATTTTGAGGGCCTAAATGAATTTTTTTTCGGGATTGAGCACATAAAATGGTAGGAAAAGGATCTAATTGAGCCCCCAAAATGAATCTCTTCGGAGATACCTTTCCAATGAGCTATCATTCTCCCCAAACGGAGATCATATGCCGAAGTTACACCCCTGGGAAGTTGATACACCAAACTACCCAAAACAGGTCCACAAAACTATTGGCTTTTCATCTTCCAGGGTTAGGGTTTTGGATTTTATTTATGTTCAAAAGGCCTTTGGAGTCTCATTTTAACAATCATCTTCATATTCTTGTGAATGAGCGTAGCTTTCACATCTCTTCTCAGAGATAAGTTGCCACCATTCTAGCGAGTTCATTCACAATGTATTTTTACAGTTTTGTACATTTCACTCATTAATAGAAATTGTGTAGTACTATTTATTTTGTTACTCTTGTTATATATATGATATATATCTATTATATTAATGGATCTCTTTCAATATCTCTACATATTTATCTATTATATCTCCGCTCTCATTTCCTGTTGAAAATAATCTGGATCAGTGATATCAAAGCAGGTTGGTCTTGATCATTTTTCAATGCATGTCCTTGAAGGGGTCTGAGTATAGAAAGTTGGGTCTTGAGCTTGTATCTCTTGAGTAAAATATCTCTTTCACGCCCAAGAAACCCTCTATGTTGGAAGAGAGGAAAAACGACGGAGAAGAATATTCTATTAATCTGTTGCTTGAGCAAGCTCTCACGCGATAGAGGGATGAAATGATGAAGAATTTTTCCCACATCCTTCAATGCCTGTAGATAGCAACATGATAGTCTTCATCAAGAAGAAACTTTGGAGGAACTTGTTGATCACTCAACACACCCTAAAATCCTTATCAAATTTTGTCACTTTTTGGGTACCACTTGTTTTTTTCACTGTTTGACTCGATTTCATTTTGGGAAATGGTTTATCTTTGTTTGTTTCCATGTCTCTTATCACCTATTTAGTTTTGTTTAAACTTGTGAAACCTAATGTATAAAATAACTTAACACCCAAATTAAGAATTGACAGCTAAACACCACACCTAATGCGCTCAGGTTTGGCTTCAGAAAGAATTCAAGTAAGTAAAGGAACCACACAAAGACAACAGTCGTCAAGCACCGATTCTCATAGGCATCGGCAGAAGGAGGTTTTGGGTTTGCATAAGCTATTCGTATAAAGGTTCGAGAGATAGTCAATCCCCTTCGGCATCAGAAAAATACGAGAAAGATAGACATTAACAAAGAATGTAAAGAAATCGTCGATAGCCGATGCCCTATGCGCTTTATCGGGATCGGGGAAATCTAGAAAGATCACAACAATCATTTCGATCACAATAAAGTTATCTCTGATTGTCGATGCCTGACGCATTTTCAGAATCGTTACTTTTTCGAGGGAGCCGATCCAAGAGCACTTGGATAAGATTATTATCGATCACCGATCCTTGACACTTTTCGACGTCGGTAAGATAAGATTGGTTTGTAGAAATTATGGATTAAAGAAAACCCTGACTCCGATTAACATGAGAAATTAAAGTCACTAGTCTCAAATGCCACATGTCTTTACCACATAAGAGGGTCGTATGATCTAGTTTTATCCCGAGTCATTTTGGTTCCCTAGGTCCTAGTCATTCCTCCTAGTCATCTTTGCCACGTCAGCTCTATATGACAAGATCGATAGGCGTCAGAGATTTTTTAGGAAAATATCAACGAAAAATGTTCACAACACAATCCCGACCCCCGATCCACCAACTAAAAGAGAAGAATGATGAGATGTTTGCGGCATAAGTCTTATGATCGGATTTTGAACATTTAATGAACTATTTAATTCCTGATCCTGCATTAGTTACTACCCCGTGCGCCAATTAGACAACAACATTTTGAAATTACCGATAGACCACATTACCACCCGCCCCTGCTCCACCAACCCATGATGAATTTAAGTTTAAACATATATGAAGATCTGGCAAAATATTTGATGAAATTACACTCATAACCCTAATTGAATGGCTGATACGACAAGGTAAGTTCATCCCTGTTTAAATATCTAGAAAGGTTTTGAAAAAATTCATTTTATGCGTAAGTTGAATTCTAAAGCATCTGAAGGAGAAAAGTGAGTGTCGCAAGACTGCACTGACTCTTTGATTATCTAAACTAGGTTTAACGAAATTCAAAGGTATGTATCCAAGTTTGCCAATTCATTGGTTATAATTTATATATGTGCACCCAATTTTCTTGCATAGTCTCTAAACTATGGTATAGCTGCAGTTAATATGTCATCGAGAAATCCAACCACCAGACGCTCACCTAGAGCGCCAAAGCTGAAATAAGTTGAGATAGGTGAAGGTTCTTCTCCAGGTACTGCGAGGCAGTTGGAATATGCTCCTAGGGTGGAGCCTGTCATCAAAAAAACAACGAAGAAATATTTTTTCTAGCCTCCGAAATTTGGTGATACAGAGGCAAGCACCTGATCCAAGGTAGTTCTCCCATAGTGGTGAGATATCTTTAATATAATTATCCGAGAATAATTCCCAGAGTATATCCCACATAGAGACCTAGACGTAAGGGAGATCGATGACCAGGTGTTTCCGAACATCTGACGGTCGTATTTACACATGGTGGCAAGAAGAACCCCCATTTTTCCTTGCATAGAGGTTATGAAATGGATCATCGACCACACAGACATGAAAAAATGATTGATCAACGATGAGAATGGTGGATGTGTCATAGTTTTCCTCTGGACAGATGTCCAGAAATACTATAAGCGCAGGGACCCAGAGGAGCGTCTCAACACGGACTTCGTGGTGAAGTTCTATGAGTTCCATGACACCATCCGGGTGATGGCCTCATGGTGGAAGGAGGACAAGAAGTTCACTAATCGGAGAAATGGTTGGTATGGAATGATTAATCTGAGGGAGCCATACATCTATTTAATGGCTCTCATCTGCCAATTATATGGAGAAAAGGACTGCTCCAAGTTTTTAAAAGCTTGGATGCCTTTGGCGTACACAGTTGCGATTGTCGGGAGCAGCTTCAAATTGGGAGCGATAATATCAAAAAAACTAAGCATATGTATACAATAGGCTCATACATAGAAAGAAGGGGATTCACCCACTTCTACATGACCTCGTACCTTCTCGATGTCATGTGCGCAAGAAACGTCTTCGCTGACATGAATCTAAGTTGGCATGTTACAGAGCTCCCGGTCCACGTCTACTTCAGCATACTATGGGAGAACATGTAAAATAAATATTACGCACTCATCTATGATGAATTCACCATCCACATTAATTTTATTATTTTTAATAAGGAATGCCCAAGACTATCTGTGGAAGCCAAGAAAATAATAGCCAAGGTAGGCCATTGGTACTTGGACGAATGCTCAACCTACATCAGGGTGTTCAGGGCCACTAGAGCACCACATATCCTACCCTCTCATGTCCCAGACCATCTCGTTGTGGGAGAAATCTATTATCATACCATCCTGTAGGGATATAACGCCACATTGGTCAAAGACAAGAAACTATCTTTCATACCCTATGGTTTTCATATAGGGTTTTATCTGGTGAAGGATACTTCTCAAGCCAAACAAGAGGGGCTTAACCAACTGGAATTCAGATTCCAAACAGACCGATTCTGCAAGCACAATCCTATTACACATCAAAATTACTCACTTCTATAATGTCTCATTGTCATTGTCGCAAGTGTCGCAAGTGTTGCCAAAGTCATAATTATATCCCGCATGTGCCGCATTTCAGACGACATCATAAGAACACTTGGGAAATCCTCTAAGACTTGTTAGAAGAGGAAAACATGTCATTTGGAAAATTTTACAAACTTTTACCTTGAAGAATAATCATCTTAAAAGTATTTTTGGAGATCAGTGCTCCTCTTCCCACTTACAGGGAGCGCTATAGCGCTCTGTGGCCAACTTTGAGGGAGCGTTGATCTGTTGAGAGAATCTTGGGGAAGAATCCCTCCTATCTGTAGGGACAGCCAAGAAGCATTCGAGTGAGTTTGGATCGAATCCAAGTTAAAGGTTGGATCTAAGGAAAATCCTACAATTGATGGAGTCATATCCTCAACTTATCCCAAGAATAGTTAAGGTGGTTGAGCCTCTCAAAGCCTATATAAGAGGAATTCTCATGGTGAAAGGGGGAGAATATCAGTGAAAAGTATTGTCATTCTGATCGTGGATCTTTTGAGAAAGGGGTTGAACAAGGAGGACTTGGTGACGATGTTGCATCTGTATCTACAGATTGTAAGCACCTTGCTATGTTCTCGTTAATATATATGCTTGGCATGTTTCCTTCAGGTTTGTGTATATTTGCATGGGCTTGTCTCTTCTTGACAAATCTAGTTTAAACTAATCTTGGTAGAATAAGAAGCATGCATTGTCTTTGTTGTCTATTGAATTGCAGAACTCATTAAAGGGATTGAAGATCAAGTTCAATTTGGACCGAACAAGGACAAACTTCAAAAAAAGGTACTCATGCTTTCTTCCTCTTTTCCTTTGACTAGTTTAGCAGTGCTTTAGGGAGCATTGTAGCACTATGGTGCTTATATAACCAAAGCACTGATTTTTCTCTCTGTTGGAAAATTGTTGGATATCTTTGTTGGGTGTGTTTTTTTGGTTTTTCCTCCTGGAAAGGACTTTTTCTATCATTTTGTATCTTCTATAAAACTTGCAACCTGTTTTATTTCTAAGATTTTTTGGTTCTTTGTTTGGATTTTAAAGATATTTCCTTGTTTTGAAATCACTCTTCCTGTTTGATATTTTGAGTTCATTTTTAATACTTTCTCGTTCATCTGATTGTTTGAAAAATGTCACAAGGAAGTCCAGAGATCTTTGTATTGTTCCATTTGGTCTTTGATTTGTATCTTTCTAAGCAAATTTTCTTGTTTGAGTTTTGGTTTTCTTCTTGAAGAGGTTAAATTTGTTTCGCTTCTTGTTTGATTGTTCTGAGAGTGTTCTTTTTGTTTATATAATACTTGTTTCCGATTGTCTAAAAATGAAAATAGTGAAATATGGTTGGCATAAGAAGCTTCAAATCAAATCAATTAATGGTCATTTTTTTTAAACAAAGAGATATCTTTTCATGATTGGATTTTGGATATTAGAATCAATTTATGAATAGTTTAGCATTAAATTGGATTCTTGTTGAAAGCAACTGCATGAAATTTATGTATTTTGTGTTTGACAGTGAAAGAAAGAAAAATCTTCTCCTTCCCATAAATAGAAGTTCATTGAAAGAAACAATCGTTTATCATTTTTTTATTCTTCTTTGGGATTCGAGTCATAATATCATCAGTTTCACTCTCATTCACCTATGAGTAAATAACAACCAAAAAAATCAACGCTAATTAAAATTGATCTAGAAACTTTTTTCTTTTTAGATTCTTCCACCAACATTAGACTAGGATTAGCACTTTAGATTAGGCTGTGAGTACAACTCTGAAAAGAATTCGAAACAAAATTAGCATCTTACGATAGGGAGAGAAAATCCAATTTTCGTATAAGCATATATGGGATCCCCCTCTCACACAAGGGTTACACACGAGGTCGCGTTCGGGAGAGCCACAAAGATTATCCCTCTGTGGTTTAACCATTCGTAGTAGTAAGATCGTATATTGGGGGTTCTTCTTGAGGTCCAACTGTCTTCATTTGGTCTCAGTGCTTCGTGAATTCTGAATCCGTTCGAGGTCCTCAGGAGTTCTACCGGTCCACTTGTCCTCAGTTCTCTTGAAGGATTTCAGACTTGTTATCCTTCCCATACGTTTAGACTAGACTGTCGATTCTACCCGCTTAGAGGTTGACTGGGATTTGGTGTATTTAGTATCCATAATATTTATAATGGTCTTTACACAAGGTGACGGTGAAGGGAAGTCTTCACTGTACCTATAATAGACGATGGTCAAACTCACTCGGGCTCCTTAGAGGGTAAATCCACGATTACTTTGTGGAAACTTGCAGCAAGGGGTAAGTCTGTTAAGTAGGTCTCCATCGTAACTATTCCACCTGCTCATATCCTATCCCCTTCTTAATTTGATCACACGATGTTGGATTTCATCACCAACTAGTACAATCATTGAGAGAAGGCTTGTTTGCTTGTTGGTTCTTCTATATTTTTTTAGTGTGTGTTGTTGTTTTAATAATTTTTCAAGATTGAGCCTATAGATGATAAAGGTCTTTGTAGATCATGTAGGATGCAATGTTTTCCTCCAGAAGAAGGCTACAAAACCTTACCTCCTAATTTACCAAAAGACATCTACCGTGAAGAGGTAGAAAATCTCTCTGACGATGGGAGTGATGCTACTCCTTTGTTAGAAAATTAGGAAAGAGCCTTGGTTACGGTTGAGGATCCCACTCCTCATACTACACCTACATTAGAAGCTCCAATTGAACCACTCTTGGTTGGACTAATTAGGTAATATAATACTAGAACAAGACCCTTGTTTTCCATTGAGACCAATTACCAAGACATATATGGGATCCACAGAACTAATTTTTAATGATGAGTTTCGGACCCCCATTCGTTCTATTGACGCAATAGATCCACATCAAACACCTGCTCATTTCGTATGGAGGAATCCATAGGGACGTGATATTTATGAGCATTTTGAATTTATTAGACAACCTCTTAATCCTAATGACCCTCTTGTCTCTAAGGTAGGACCATCCGGTCAAACTATTGATCGTCCCATCGAACAGGTCGTCGATCATGTTGTTACATTAGCACAAGTCCACCTCAATGTTGGAGTCATCACTTCTCATCATACAAAAGGTAATTCAACCGTTACTCCCATTGTTACACCTTTTCAAACTACAACTCCTCATGTTCCACAAGATCATGTTGGAACACCTTTACAACAGAGAATGCAGACCCTTGGCAGATATACACAACCAACTGCGGGACATATCCCAACTGGGGGAAACCACCGTCTAGTGTACCTATCCCTCCTAGGGGACAACCATCCTTTAGAGGGCCTACCCATCCTGGGGGACAACCACCTTTGTATGTTCCTTCCAGAGGACAACCCCCCTTTACTGGTCAAACAACAATTGTAAATCCACCTATGGCAGGGGGGAAACCTTCTTTTTCCGAAAACCCTTCACAATCTTGGGGAGTACCTTAAGGAGGTACATTTAATAAACCTTCCCATGGGGTAAAATCATACCATAACCCACAAGTAGGAGTATCAAATCTTGTTCCTTCCAGATTATATTTTGTACAACCTTATCCAGGTGTCCCAAATCCCACCTGGGGTCCTCAAGGGAAACAAACTTATCCTCCCCAAGGGTCCAATGTTTATCCTCCCCAAGGGGATAATGTTTACTCTCCTCAGGGACAAACTATTTACCCTACTCAAGGGAAAACTATTTATCCCCCACAACCGCATCAAATGAATTATACTCCTCATAATCAACCCGATTTCACCCTACTCATGAACGTTCCTCAACAACCATCGAATCATGCCTATACTGGTCAACAAACACCATATATGGGAGGGACTATTGGATACAATTATCCTCCTCAAAAATTTTATGGCCCCACTGGTGTCCCTATGCCACACCAGTATCACCCTCAGGTTAACCGACAATTACCCTTTCTTTCCACACTGGATCTACCAAACTTGTCTCAGTTGACAAATGATCCCATATTGCATTTTCCTTTTTGGCCAGAAATTCTTGCTAAATTACCTTCTGACACCCCCAAATTTGATGGTAAACTTGGAGAAGACCCAAACAACCATGTGATGACATTCCATTTATGGTGTTCATAAAACTCATTGACGGATGATTCTATACATTTCTGTCTCTTCTATCGCACACTCACGGGCTCTACAACCAAATGGTACATTCAAATTCAACGTGGTTCATTTCAAGATTTCAACTCCCTCGCTATGGATTTTCTCACGCATTTTCAATTACCTATCCATTACGAGATGGGTACTAAAATTTTAATCTCCCTTCATCAAACAAATTTTGTGCATATCTCTGATCACATTCATTAGTGGAGATGACAATGAAGGTTGATTAAATAGACCATTCTTGACTAGCTATTAGCAGAGTGGTTTACTAAATCTCTTTTACCCCCAATTTCTCGTGACGTCGCCATGGGTGGTGTGGTCACTGAGGAAGAATCCATTTCCCAAGCTCAATACTTAGATTTGGTTTACTCCCAATCTAGTACTTTGTATGAGTTGATCCCAAATGTTACCTGTATTCCTACTGATCCATCCAAACTTTCCTCGATGGCACATGCAGATGGAGTTATCAGTACCTTCAAAACCCAATCTACATCATAGTCGACCGAAACAATAAATCGCTTTGTTTCCTCACCCATTACCGGTTCGACTTCACTCTCCTCTACCTCCCTCCTAACTCAAATCTATGAGGTGAATGTCATTCAATCTGCNAACAATCCTGGAGTAAGAAAAAAAAAAAAAAAAAACAAAAAACAAAAAATAATAATAATACTAATGAACATCCCAAAACACAAACTCCACCACCTGCTGCTGAAAATCGACCACAACTAAAACCAAAATTCCCATGTATTATTTTTGGTGAAGATCATTTCACCTGACACTATCCACATCACGACGAATTTGCAAAACTTTTCAAAGGGAATTTTAAACCCGTCATGTTAACACAACCTTTTCCTCAGCAGCAATCCATGGTTGCTCAAGCACTTTCCCCTCCCACAGGGGTGGTTCTAGCCATCCTCCTACTAATGAAGCCTCGACGAGTGCTCATATTTATATGTTCAATGGGATTGATTTAACCACTCGCACCACCATGTATGAAACACATGCTAAACATGATAAAGAAAACGTGACTAACGGTACCCCACTGGATCCATATCCTGCCTTCATTAGTCCTCCATCTGTTAGTCCTCCATCTAGGTCACTTCAAATAGAGAAACCTACTTTCGACTCTATTTTACACCCTCCCAAGAGAACTATTCACAAGTCCACTTTTAATCCTAGCTCATGTGCCGCCCAAAACTACAACATTATTGAATATTTGTCTCAAGCACCGTGTGCTATGTCCGCTCTTGAATTTCTACAACATTTCCCAAGTCAACATAGAACACTCTTGGCTTCCATCGATGCCATTGATCCCGAGTCATCACATAATATCATGTTTAACCTAGACAACTTCAAGTCACGCCTTTCTCACCAACTTGCTTTTCAAATTGATGTCGTTGTTCATAACCAAAACATTCACCGCACCATATTGGATGAGGGAGATTCCACTTGTGTCATTTTGTTAGATTGTTGGAAAGGATTAAAATCACATGCACTTAACCAAACCCCTACAATGTTATGAGAATTCGACGGGCGAGATTTTCATCCTCACGGACTCCTACAGTCCTTAGTCGTTCATTTGGGGGGTAATACCGTCTTTGTCGATGTAGAGGTAGTCGACACTCCCCTTGATTATAACTTGTTATTAGGAAGAATTTGTTTTTATGCCATGACTATCGTCACTTCATCAGTTTTTTGATGTGTACAATTCCCTCATCAAGGTAAAGTTGTCACTATCGACCAATTAGATTACTGCACACCCGACGCTCTCACTCTCTCCACCAACAATATTATTTTCTTGGGAGATAGTAAGATCACTTATGAAAGTGTTGGTGTAGGTATTTTAAAAGATTCTTCCCTTATGGGTACTTTCCCTGCACCATTTCCTCCCACCTCAAAACATATTTCCACAATCAATATGATTTCTATTATGGCCTATCAGTCTTTAGAATCATCTGATCCTTGGGTTGTGCATAGTCTGTTAGAATTCGACACACTAGGTGATGCTACACCACTTAGTCTAGTTGATGCTTCATATGATGTTATCCAATCTACCTCTCCCTCCTTGGATGACCAACATCTATTGGCTTCCAACACTTATTCGTTACCATCTTGGTTGAATTCCTCGTCCTCTTCTTTTGAATACATTTCACATATTTTTCCATCAGATGAATCCATTATGGAAATGCTTAGTATTGATGAGGTACCTTGGGATGAAAACCATCATCGATCATCTTTTCTTCCTAGCATAGATGAAATTCAACAAGATATACACTCTATCTCCCCCCCCGATGTTGTTGATTCTCCCCAATCTCCTATACTTACCTAGGATACTACTTCCAATGGGAATTTAGGAAGCATCTCTTCTACCATTTCTATCTATATATCAATCATCAAAGGTATCATGGAAAATGTTGATCTCGATGCTAATTGTTCACCTGAGGAAGTGGCATATTACACCAATTTATTTAAATAATTATGTGATGTCTTCGCTTGGAGCTATGAGGAAATTCCAGGGATCAATCCTTCGATCATTGTGCATGAAATAAAAAATTACCCAGGCATTAAACTTGTGCGACAAAAAATTTTCCTGGTTCATCCTAAGAAAACCGTAGCCATAAAGACAGAAGTTGAAAAAATATTAAAATATGGCTTTATCTATCCTGTCCCCTTGATGGAATGGGTTTCTAACATTGTTTCGGTTGTTAAAAAACAAGGAACCATTTGTGTTTGCGTCGATTATAGGGATCTCAACAAGGCTTGTCCAAAAGACAATTACCCCACACCCGTCATTGACCAAATCATTGATAATTGTGTTGATCATGTTATTTTCTCTTTCATGGATGGATTTTCAGGATATAACCAGATTAGCATTCTACTCATTGATCAACATAAGACAACCTTAATATTCTCATGGGGAAAATTATCTTATCGAAAACTACCTTTTCATCTCAAAAACGTTGGTGCTACGTTCCATCGGGCCATTTCGTATTCTTTCCATGATATCAAACATATTGTGGAACCATATCTCAACAATTTACCTTCCCATTCATCTAATCGATCAGACCATATTTACGGGCCATTTTTCTCCGATGTCGGCTCTACCATATCTGTTTGAACCCCCACAAATGCATCTTTGCTATCGAATCAGGTCGACTCCTCGGTTTCGTTGTCTCCAAAGATGGCATTAGGGTGGATCCATTAAAAATAGAATCTATTATTGCTTTACCTCCTCCCAACAAGCTGACCCAACTCCAACGTTTGCAAGGGAAAGAAAACATTCTTCATCATTTGATATGTAATTACGCCGACCTTACTAAAGGATTTATGCGATTGTTGCAGAAAGACACTCCTTTCATCTGGGATGACACTGCTCAATGATATTTCGATGCTCTCAAGCATGCATTGACTCATACACCTCTCTTGCATCCTTTGAATTATGCATGAAACTATATCCTTTATTTGGCATCCTCTACTTCCACTATCACTATGGTGTTAGTTCAAGAGGACCCTAATAGTGACGAACATGTGATTTACTATCTGAGAAAGAGTTTATCTGGTCCTGATCTCTAATATTCACACGTTGAAAATTTGGCTCTGGCAGTTGTCATTGTTGTCCAAAGATTTAACCATTACATCATGTTATGCACTACCACAGTCATTGCGGACTCCAACCCCATGTATCATATTCTGACACATCAAGTCCTTGGGGGAAAATATTCCAAATGGATTGTTAGTCTTCAATAATTCGACCTCGAGTTCACCAAATCAAAAGATAAAAAGTCCTTGGTTTTTGCGGAACTTATCTGCGATATTCCCCATGTTAATGAAGACACTGGGCCCCATGATTCTCTTCCCGGTGAATATTTGTTCCTCATTAGCAAGTCTGACCCTTGGTATGGAGATATTCTTCTCTATCTTCAAACCCAATGTTTTCAGCCCAATATCTCTTGTGAAGAACGTCATAGTATTCACCACCATTCCAAATGCTACCTTATCATTGGTGACACTTTGTATTGTTGTGGTATTGACACTATTCTATGAAGTTGTTTAACTCACGATGAGACTGAACGTGTTTTGAATGACTGTCACCTTGTACAATGTGGCGGTCACCTTTTTGGGATGGCTACAACTCAGAAAATCTTACTTGTCGGTTAATTTTGGCCCTCCATCTTCAACGATTGTATTGAGGCTATCAAAAGATGCCCACCCTGCCAAGTTTTTCATAAAAAGGCACGCACCCACCCTGCTCCGATGCATTCTATTGTCACCATCAACCACTTTGCCAAATGGGGCATTGATTTTATGCAATGTAAACCTACCTCAGCTGGGGGGCACGGTTATATCATCGTTGTCGTTGATTATTTCACAGAATGGGATGAGGCTATTCCTACTTTTCTTAATGATGGTTGTACTGTATCTCTCTTCATATTTAACCACATCATCACTCTCTTTGGTGTTCCACATGCCATTCTCACTGATCACGGTTCACATTTTCAAAACCAGATGATGAGTGAGTTACATCTCAAGTTGGGTTTTCTCCATGAAAACTCATCCCCCTACTATCCTCAAGTAAACAAACAATTTTAAGATATAAACAAAGTCCTTAAAACCATGATCCAACGCATGGTGGGGGAAAACAAAACTTGTTGGCACTTGAAACTCTTCTTCACCCTCTGGGCTTACCACACCTCGGTGAAAACTGCAACTAGATTCACTCCTTTCCAGTTGGTATATGGTGTCGAAGAAGTATTATCAATCGAGTGTGAAATTCTTTCGTTAAAAATCACCGTAGAACTCCTTCCTCACACCTCTGCTGAAGAGGAATGATTCCTATATCTGACTAAGTTGGATGAAACACGTCACGATGTTGCTCTCATTAATGAGACGTATCAAAAATGAATGAAGAGTCAATATGAAAAATCCATTCAACCTCGTACTTTCACAGAACGAGACCTAGACCTCGATGACCAGGCTCACGATAAGCTAGGGACAAGAAAGTTAGAACCTCTGTGGCATGGAACCTATATCATAAAACATGTATTACATAGAGGTGCCTATGAGCTAGTTGACTACGATGGAATATCTCTCGGTGAACCCCGGAATGGGCTTTACCTTGAGAAGTACCATGCATAGAACATATGGCATATGTTCTTTGTACACTATTGTACTATAGTTTTGATTTGGTGTGTCTTTTTCTCTTGCATGTACGAGTTTTGTTTTAACTGCTTATACTTTGTATTGTGATTGCATGTCAGATGACATCTCCCTTTCCTATCTTTATCGGGTTTTCGGATGGTGCTAGTTGACACACCCAAAACATTTCTTATACAACTTGGGTCATTTACCACTCTGATGAGTTGGTGAATTCAGGAGGTGTTTACCTAGGATCGACAACCAATAATGTGGAAGAATATCACGTTGTCATTGGACTTTTAACTGAGGCCTCCTCCCTAGGTATATCTCATATAATCATTAACCTAGACTCTCAACTCGTGGTTTTTCAGCTTAATCGATTCTATGTCGTTCGCAACCCTATCCTATTACATCTCCACCTAGGAGTTCGTCGTCTTGAGAGAATGTTTGAATTTATATAATACAGACACATACCAAGAGAACTCAACATAAATTTGGATTTGCTAGCAAATTATATTTTGGATCGGTATCTTGCGCATAGATAAAATTTTATAAATAAAATGAATCACATGTACATTAAAAACATCACACAAGATAATTTGTAACATCATTGGCACCACGAAACTTGGATATATATATAAACAGTGTGATAGGAAAAGTTTGTTTACATCAAAAAAGTACATAATGGGCCAAAATTTGGGCCCTCATGCCCATGATATCATCATGAAAATACTACAAAACATATAGAGGATCCTAGTCCTCCTGCACCACATTGTTCTTCGAGAAGCACACCACTGTACGGGCCACTCGACGAAGCAAGTGGTTCAAACTCTTAGGAACCCCTATTGTATGCCTCTGTAGATGTAGAGGTATGTCTCGCCTCTTGAGAGGTGGGACGCCCATAGTGATACCTCGGAGGTTCCTCTCAACCTCTCAGAGACCTCCCACTACCACCTCGTGCTCCATGGCTATCTACACATCTCTGTGACGCACTAGTTCTGGTATCTTTGTCGAACGTGATGCGCCTCTATCTGCATGATGAAACAATAAATTTGTTAAAATCCCTCTTTGTAGACATAAAAATAATATAAATTTCAAAATCAAAAAACACATGACAAGGTTTTGGTTTCGTACCTGATGCATCCCAGTCAATACCCTCTGGAAGCACTAAGTCCACGCTACCACAGAAATCCACTCTGGCATATGGAAAGTCCTCGATGACAATCAATTTCCTTCTCCACCAAGCGAAGAAGCTAGCTGTGAACTTGAAATCTGAGTCAGTCCCCAATATTGGGGACAAACTTGTCCACCTTTCCATACATGTTTCAGCCATTGGTCATGCCATCAGTGCAATCTATGGATGCATCTGAGGTATTCGCTCTAGAAAGAACAAAACCAAGAAGGAACCATAACCGAACTATTTTTGTTTCCCAGTCTTGCACTTCGTGATTTGATCCTTCACATTGCGAAGGAATCCTACACTCCAGTTGAATAATCTCGGCTACATGCATTATAGAGCAGAAGAAATTTGGGATTTTGAAGCCAAATGTGCACTCGTGATACCTGCCAGGTTGGTTATGGAAAACAAAATAGATCGTAGTGTCAAATATATGACGTC
Organism: Picea engelmannii; assembly: GCA_009831015.1. NCBI lineage: Eukaryota > Viridiplantae > Streptophyta > Pinopsida > Pinales > Pinaceae > Picea > Picea engelmannii. Next base: position 1,798,414 of record ML776769.1, read on the forward strand.
CTTGATCACGATTCATCCCTCGACCAATCATGACCCTGGACTACAATGATCAGCCACATACACCTCGACAGGCTGAGGATTTGTGCATTTCCCTAAAAAAGTGATAGGATCCCCTCTTCTTGAGAGGTCGGTCAAAAATTATATGTCATCAAGCTCAATTTTGAGCATTTTTGGCCTGATACGAAACGCCTATTCAGTGTCATCCCACAGTCCAATCAAATAATCAATTAGTAAAACTTCATTTTTCATCTTTTTAAATTTGAAATACTTGAGGAGGCCACAATTCCTCAAAGAGGACCTTGTCTAATGGTTTTGCAATGCAACTATATCATCGAGCTCATTCTCACATTCTTTCCATTTGATCATGGTTTTTATCCGTATAAAATGCAAGAACATACATTTAAAAACCATTAATCATCCTCTCATGGAAACAAATTGGGTGTTTTTAGCATAAATAGCAACAATTTTTTCAGTCCTGCACTGACGCTCCCCTAAACTCATCGACAAGGCACTAGAGCTCCCCTGGAACACACACCGGGGCATCAAAAACATGATCGGTACTCCCCTCACCCCTTTGAGGGAGCTTCGATCTATTTCGGTGCCTAGGGATTCCTAGGGAGCCCAGGACAAGACTAAAAACTACCTAAAATGAAATTCTAAACTATGAGAAATGACCAAAATGGGTCAGTGACCAACCTGATCCGGACATATGTCAAAACGGTCAACCGCAACTCCAGTGCCAACAGCTTGAAAATTGTCCTCCGAGGTTGAAAATACCAATTCTAGAAGAGATTGGTGAAAATGAAATGGTAAATAAGATTTTTAACCCTATTTCACTATTATAGGGTTCATTTTTGCTAATATAATGTTCCTCTTGGGTTTTAAAATATTTTTCGGAGATGTCACTAATACCCTGGATGCATATTTGTCTTCACTTGCAAGTTTTGAAGCAGTATCTTTTCGTTTAACCTTATAACAGTGACGAGCACAATCTTTTTTATTTCTCATTCTCGAAAAAACATGAGAATTTAACTGAGTAGACTTTTATCTCTTTTTCAGACTCATGAAAGTTACATGAAAAAGAAACCTCTAGAGTCTCCTTTAAGCTCTTTTTAGACTCTCTAAACATGAAAACATTGTTGAGTGATCTTGCTTCCTTTCACACTCGTTTAAAACATTTTTGAAAGGGCGTCTCCCGAGTAGAAGTTTATCTCTTTTTCATACTTCAGAGACTAATATTATGAAAAAGGAAAACCCTAGAGTCGTATTTAAGTTCTTTTCATACTCTCTAAACATGAAAAACCACCGAGTTTCCTTCTCTGGACTCGTTAAAAATTACACATTGAAGGGCCCATATGGGACCGAACCCTTAATTCTTCCATTTCGTTAAATAAAGGAAGAAGAAATTACCGAAGGTGAATTATATCAAACATGTGTTATCCTCCTCGAGCTCATAAAAAAAAAAGAGGTACTCATCTATCTAGATGGCGGAAAAAACTGAAGGAAGCAAGCCAAGTCATTTTTTAGAATCGTCGCAAGTCACTCTTGCAGTCGCCCTTGAACATGGCACATTGTCTTTACATACATTTTAATCTGTTGAACCTCTACACTGAACCAATCCTCTGAGTTTCTTTACTCCTTTGGGTCACCCGACACAAGTCACAGTATCCATTGCATCATGTTTTGGTCCATGTTACATTTCTACTGTTTGTGCCTCAGTGTTCAAGGGAAGTATTCGCCTCGAGAGTCAACCATAAAAAATTTCCAGTTTCAATACCCGTGTCAGTCCATACTCATTTGATTCACCATCTTACATCTCTATGTGAGTTTCATGTCATTTATGAGGGATACATCAAGGCCCTCCTTCGACGAGACTTTTCCTGTCAACTTCAACACATTATCCGGGAAATTTTGACTTAGAAACTAGTTAGTACCTTGGGACCTGCATGCCACAATGGAAAGCCTCCTCACCTCCGAAAACAATTTTACATCATTGACCTCTGATCGGATGATTCCATGAATTTTCAAATTCAACTCATCTATTCACATTCGTTGGATTGTACTGGGGTACCTTGCGATTCATTGACATCACTAGTGATTTCCCTCCCACTTGTTAATGGTTTACCTTAATGACCGCTAATCAAGTGGCTTCTACCATGGTCAACACCAAAATATCCATTCACATGGCTAGATTCGTACCACATCGGGATTGGGATGAAGACCCTGGGTTGAGTGTCACTCTGATATCTACTTTACCCAGGTTGTGAAAGGAGATCATTTGAGCATGTTGATATATATACTAACACATAGATCCACTTTGTATTGGTCTGTGGATATGTTTTGTCATCTCATAGATCCACTGTGTATTTATCGTGGCTACAATCAATTCATGTCATGGAAGTATAGATCCACATTGTATCTTTGGTGGATATACCCTTAATTCAATATGATTATGGATCCGCAGTGTATTTGGTGGCAACCATACCTTAAGGTCCTTTATCACTCAATCATATGTATTCTTTCCTTGGGTTTGAAACATATCATAACATTTGTTTTATGGTTGTTTGCAGCTTCTACCAAGTTCTCCGACTCCATACCCTTTCTTCGAAAGTCTACAAAGCACTTCAGTCATCAGTTTCCATCTTCTAACCTCACACTTTGGGGGGCAATCTGTTACATGTCAAAATTCCTCACTTCGACAATGTCTCATTTTCATTGTCACAAGTGTCGCAGGTGTCACACTTTTGTTGCAAGTGTCGCAAAAGTCATATTTTCATCCCACATGTGTTGCATTGCGGAAGACATCATAAGAACACTTGGGACATCATCTAAGACTTGTTAGAAGAGGAAAACATGTCATTTGGAAAAGTTTACAAACTTTTACCTTGAAGAATAAACATCTTAAAAGTATTTTTGGAGATCAATACTCCCCTTCCCACTTGTAGGGAGCACTAGCGCTCCTTGTCCTATTAGAAGGGAGAGTTATAGCGCTCTGTGTCCAACTTTGAGGGAGTGTCGATCAGTTGAGAGAATCTTGGGGAAGAATCCCCATTATCTCTAAGGATAGCTAAGAAACATATGAATCAGTTTGGCTCGAATCCAAGTTAAAGGCTGGATCAAAGGAAAATACCACAACTGATGGAGTCATATCCTCAACTTATCCGAAATAATAGCTAAGGTGATTGAGCCTCTCAAAGCCTATATAAGGAGGCATTCTCATGGTGAAAGGGGGAGAATATTATTGAAAATTATTGTCATTCTGATTCTGGATATTTTGAGCAAGGGTTTGGACAAGGAGGACTTGGTGAGGCTATTGCATCTGCATCTATAGATTGTAAGAACCTTGTTATGTTCTCATTAATATATATGCTTGGCCTGTTTCCTTCAAGTTTGTGTATATTTGCATGGGCTTGTCTCTTCTTGATAAATCTAGTTTAAAGTAATCTTGGTATAATAGGAAGCATGCATTGTCTTTGTTGTCTATTGAATTGCAGAATTCATTAAAGGGTTTTAAGATCAAGTTCAATTTGGATCGAACAAGGACAAACTTCAAAAAAAGGTACTCATGCTTTCATCCTATTTTCCTTTGACAAGTTTAGCTACATTTAAATGTTGAAATTACTAATACAACTGAGAGGGGGGGGTGAATCAGTTGTCTTTGAGCTTAAACAATTTTAACAATATTAAAATATTCTTAATATTTCTTCAAGTGATCATACGGTAAAAGTAAAAAGCATCAGTCACACATAAGGTATACACAGAGACAGATTTTTCACGAGGAAACCCATAAAGGGAGAAAACCTCTTCTTCTTCGAAATGATAGGCAGTCTTTTAAGTTCTGTACATCATCTTTAATTGAGCACCAACTCAATGTGAGGCTGCTACCTCTGTTTTACAAGATGCAACTTGTTTGAGAGAACCAACTCTCTGGTTTCTCTAGCACCCACTAGAAGGAAGGACCAACTCCTTGGTTTCTCTAGCACCCACTAGAAGGAAGCACCAACTCCCTATAAGTTCCAGCACCAACTGGATGGAAGAACCAACTTCCAGTTACACAAGCTTCAACCTGTATAACTTGAGAACACTTGTTCTCCCTAGCACCACCCTGCCACCCTGGTTTCTCTGGATGCAACCAGATGGAAGCTACAACTTCCTGTGTTCAAGCTCCCACATGAACCTCTGAGGACAACAGTCCTCCCGAGCACCTCCCAACCTCCCTATAATATTAATGGCTAAATAAATAGTCAACTTTACATATAAATAAGTTCTTACCAATCTTTCTTTGTTCTGTAAATCTGGTCTTCTACACACTGTTCTGCTTCTCTTCTCTTCCTCGGTCTGTTCAATAGGTATGCTCTGCATCAACTCGTTCTCTCATTTTTCTCTTCTTCAACTTGTTATGTTATATATTAATGGCTAAATAAACAATCAACTTTACAGATAAATCAGTTCTTACCAATCTTTCTTTGTTCTGTAAATCTGGTCTTCTACACACTGTTCTACTTCTCTTCTCTTCCTCTGTCTGTCCAGTAGGTATGCTCTGCATCAACTCGTTCTCTCATTCTGCTCTTCTTCAACTTGTTCTGTTATTCTACTCTGTGTTTCATCTCACACTGCACATATGCTCAATCTCCTCCTACGCATTCTCTCATTTTCCTTTTCTTACAGTTTCATTATTTTCTCATACCGAACAACCAACTTCACGCTGTCTTTATCCTTTTCTTTTATACACCTTCACACGGTTCAACTTCCCATCTCCTTAGGAAAAAAGATAGACAATTGTCCGAGCAACTGAAACGCCAACAGATTTGCAATCATGAATCTGTTTCACTAACAGATTCGTAACTGACTGTGAGAGAGAACAATAACCTTCCGATCATATTCCAATTTATCTTCACCGTTGGATGAACCATATTGATATTGCCTTTAAATCGGGTTTTGAAATTTCGGCAATCCTGTGTTGAGTGTCTCTACACTTCATTTTGCGATCCCCGAAGTTCTGATACATCACTTTTCTACACTAGCTCCTTCCCCAATATGACTCTGGTCATAACCAAGCGCCTATATAAAAAGCGCTTTCGCGATTTCTCATTTCGTGATTTTCGACACTATGCTCCGTTGACCCCAAGTCAACGAACTTTCGATCACTTGCCACATGTCCTGTGATTCGATGGTCCAGATGTGATCTTGATTCAATGGCTACGATTGAATCACGATTTCACGATTTTGGCATTCTTCTTGCATTGGGTTTTTTGCCTCTCCATGTCACGATTCGCGAAACTCCGATATGGAGTTAGATCAATGGTCTAGATCTGATCTCTATTCAATGGCTTCGATTAAATCGCAATTTCACTTATCGCGAAATCGACATTATTGTTGCATTGTTTACTTGCCACTCCATGTTGCGATCCCCGAAACTTCGATATGAAGTTAGATCAACGGTCCAAATCTGAGCTTGATTCAACGGCTGCGATTGAATCCCAATTTCGTATATCGCAAAATCAGCATTCTTGTTGCATTGTTTCTTTGACATATCCAACACGCGATCCTTGAAACTCTGACATGGACTGGAATCAATGGTCCAGATCAAAGCTTGATCTGATAGCTCAGATTACATCGCGATTTCGCATATCACGATATCAGAATTCCTGATGTTAATAATCTTTGACATGTCCAACTCGCGATCCTCGAAACTCTGACACGGACTGGAATCAACGGTCTAGATCAAAGCTTGATCTGACGGCTTAGATTACATCGCGATTTCGCATATCGCAATATCAGGATTCCTGATGTTAATAATATTTGACATGTCCAACTCGCGATCCTTGAAACTCCGACACGGATTGGAATCAACGGTCCAGATTCAACCTTGATCTAACGACTCAGATGAAGTCGCGATTTTGCATATCGAAATTACGCCCACTTCTCCTTGTACCTTAAAGGACGTGCGAGTTCTTCTTGATCCAATGGTGGTCAGATCCTGTGCTTGGATCTAACGCCTGAGATCTGTCCTCCTCTTCAACGATCTCTTCTTGTCTACATTCAAATCTTGCCTGGTTGTGTTGCCTTCGATCATTCGATCTTCCTGAACTCTACATTCAGATATTGCCTGGTTGCATTGCCTTCGATCATTCGATCTACCTAAACTTATGCATGCTACTTGCCATCAATTACAAGCATTCAATGTCTATTAAATATTTGTCATTCGATGTCTGTTAAATATTTTCCAACATTAAAGGAATGTCAGTGTTCAATTTTAGCATTTTTCTGTCTTATTCATAGGGATCTAAGATCCAAGAGGACATTCACCTATCCGCATGGGAATTTTCCTACAACAGATCCTAAAGGCCTGGTCCCCCAACATGCTTCACAAGTATCATCCTGCTGGCCATATGCTCATGACAAGTTTGAGGACCAAATTTTCACAGAGTGTGCCCAGGATTGGGATGAGGTGGTAAAAAGGATGTCCAAACCAAACATGACTAGGCTCAAGGCCATGAGCATGGATGAACAAGTGGAAGCGATAGAGAAGTCATCTCAAGAGGCCCTCAGAGTCAGGGAAGAAATCAAAGCGGCGGAAACAACAGAGGCACGGAGAAGGGGATTTCTCTTGATAGAAGGGGCACAAAGAATCATTGATAAATCACAAAATTATCATGATCTGGTAGAGATGGTGAGGGTCCTTGATCCTGACCCAGTCGAAAGCTGAGAGGAACCGAGTGGCCCAAAGTCGATTCAGATTGAAGAAACCACCAGGTCAGATAACCCTGAAGCTCCACCACCACGGGTCAGATCACTAGGACAAGTTTTGTCTCAACCCGAGATAGCGAGGAAATCAGGGAGAACAAGTATACCAAATACCCTATTTCATTTAATAACCATCTACGATGATGAGGAGAGTTCAGATGTGTCCCTGGTCACTCCAGTGAAAATTATAGAGGAGAAAGGACCTGAGAAAGCATCCACTTCAGGTCCCTATGCTTCAATTCATAGCCACCCACAGAGAGAGCATGAGGTGTAAAGTGCCTTGGACGTTGAGCCACTTGACATACCGATAATTATTGATTAAGGTTGGTTGTCATTGATGTCAACCCTTGAAGAAAGACCCATAACACAAAGGTTTGGGTAATGGAACCAATAGTGTTTGATGTAAATATGACTCATTATTGTTTTTTCATGGTTGATAAGAGGTAAATATGGATGAACTCCAAAGTGGTCCCCTTATGGTGAAAGCCCTCACGGGAAGATGCTTTGTGGAGTAAGAGAACCCATGCTTTATTGTGGAATAATGAGATGAAGGAAAGTGAATTTGTCAGGGAAAATATCCTAGATGGATAGTTCTTGTCATGTCATTTCCACTGCTATGTGGAATGTCACATAAATCCTCACGGTTAGAGAGTTATCGCCATGAGAAGTTGGAGACCCCAGGTTTGGGTAATGGACCCAAGTTTGTTTGATGGGTAACGATATGAGTTATGATATATTTTCATATGATACTATTCTATATGGATAGTACATTTCATTCCATTTTTAGTGGTATGTAGAACGTCACATAAATCCTCACGGTTTGAGAGTTATGGCCTTACGAAGTTGGAGGACCCTCATATGTCATCTAGAAGCCCCAAAAGGTCAAAGTAATCAAAGTGGTTTAAGAGATTT
>ML776769.1:1812504-1839223 GCA_009831015.1 Picea engelmannii
AAAGGTAAATAATAAAGTGAAGTGATGAGTGTATTATAATTCAAATTGAATACAAAATAAATTATTTCAATAATAATTTTAATGGAGAAATTAGAAATGGACCCAACCCTAAAATAAGGAAAGTGGGGCCAAGTGACCTAGAAAATGTTTTTAAGGAAGCTACTTGGAGAGTATAAATAAGAGGCAAGGCTCTCTCATTTGAATCCCACTTGAGCATATTGAATATATATAGGTTTCTGATGTTTAAAAATGATATCTAAGCCGAAATTCTGAGGAAAGTGAAGAAAAGAAGACCGAAATGCAAGGAAGGATAAATTCTTTTGATGGTGCTTTCTAAAGTATGTTATTTTCAGGTCATCTCACCATTTTCACTATATATTTTTTTTTATAAATATTCAGATCCTGAAATTGCTATGAAAGTGAGAAAACATATCCAAGTATCTGTGGTTAAAAATTAATCTTGTGGGTCGTTGTATTTTGGGAGTTACACTCTGTGGAAAATAGGGTTTGTGGCTAGTCCTGAAACTAATCAAAATCAGGTGTTTCGGGTAAAAACGTCATAACTTCTTCATAACAGATCCAAATTCAGTGAGACCAAATGTGTTTGTTAGGGTAAAGTCTTTAGTATTATTTTTAACATTTTTATATCACTTCATCAAATATTTTTTGCGGGGCACGCTATACAAGGTCGCTCTCTAGAATAAGCCAGAATTCAGCAAGGTATATCATTATTACTATAAATCCTTTTTTGAGAGGTTCCAAGTAGTTCCACTTGGAGGAATTGCATAAAAAACACTGAAGAACATTGTGTGTCAGTTTTAGATCTTTATACATTATAGGTTCAAAGTTATGATTACTTCAAGTTAGGATTGTTGACTAATCCAAAACTAGGCATGTGAGACTAAAGAAAAGTTTGATGAAAATGCTAGTCTTTTGTTTTTAAAGTTAAGGAAGGTTTGCATAAATGTGATCATATACACCAGGTCTATTACAAAGCTACAAATCAGATTTGGATAATGAAATTGATGAAGGCTTTTGGTTGAGGTACATGTTGAGTACATGGTTGAGACAAGTAGTTGATGAGTTGGCACACATACATGAGGTGTATAGTTGATGATGTTGGTACACATTGATGAGACATAGTTGATGAGTAGTTGATACATGATTGGTACATACTTGGCACATGGTTGGATGCACTTTTTTATGGTACAGGTTGATTACATATTGGTGCATGGTTAATGCACTTGTTTATGGTACAGGTTGATTACAGGTTAGTGCATGGTTGATGCACTTGTTTATGGTACAGGTTGATGCATGGTTGATGCATGGTTCAGATTTATTGGTACAGGTTTACAACATTATATCTCACAGTGATAGTGTGACAGTGGTTCCATCATTCTACTTCTACTTCAGGGTGGCAGGACGGGGCAAGGACAGGTGGTTGTAGCCACCTTCCGGTTGTAGCCAGAGAACATTGGGGGTTTTAGCCTCCTTCTAGTTGTAGCCAGATATTTGGGGAGTTGGAGATTTCCTCAGGTTGTAGCCTGAGAAACTAGGAGGTTGGAGCCTCCTTCTAGTTGCAGTTGGAAAACAAAGGAAGTTGGTGCTTCCAATGAATGTAATTATTCAAGACATATAAGAAAAAGCATTCCGTGGTTTTCTCCCGATTTGGGTTTCCACGTAAAACACTGGTGTACTGTGCATGTGTGTGATTTTTTATTTATTACTTCTCATTATTGGATAATAATTCTACATTGATATAACATATGAAGAAAAAGGATTATAATTACGTTATTACTGATTCACCCCCCCTCTCAGTAATCCAACAATAATTCCAATAGACATCTCGAGGGATGAGCTAGGATCGGGTGAACAAGAAGGAGAAATTCCACAACAGGAAATCATTATAACAACAACTAATTACAAAGTAAGTACTGAAACTGCCCCTGAGTCCTCAGTTTTGATCAGTACCTTGCCACCCGATGAGAAACAACCAGAGGTCGATCCATCGAGATATACATAAGAGGTTCAAGAACCCAATCTTGAATAGATATACACCATTGGGATCCTGGGAAACACTCTTACTTGGGGAGAACAAAAAATCCCAAAACCTGTTGATGAGGTCACCGATATAGTGGAAATAACCTACAACCAAAAGAGGAAAGCCATCATGAAGAGAACCACTAAGAAAAGGACACTTACTTTGGATAGTTCGATCCTCATCACCACATAGGAGAAATTGATCAACACAGAGCATGCCAAGACGTCTGAGCTTATCGATGTAGGGATGGAAATCACAGATGCCACCCTGGATAGAGAAAGGAAATATGAAGAAGAGTCGTCCATTGTGCTAAAGGAGTTGGATCATCTGTGCCATTTGGAGAAATACTATCAAGACTCCACACAGGCCCAGGTAATTTTGAGAAGGGAATTCCAAGATGCCTACAACAAATTTATGAATGAGCAACACCTTTTCACAGTAAGGATAGCTGAATTACAAGAAGACACCCTTATGGCACCGACGACATGCAAAGACATGGAAATATGGTATGAGAAGTCCCACCAAGTGGTGGAAAGAATTTATTACATCAATGCATTTCAGAAGGGCTGAGACACCGAAGAGCATGACATTTAGGTGCTAATGGAAAACAACATCGATCGTATAAGGAAGTCGGTCGAATACTGGGTGAATATGGCCCAAGAACCTCAATGGGAGATTCAATAGAAATGGGTCGATTGTGAAATAAGTTGGACCAAGATAAATCGGGGAATGAGAGACATCAATCTCCCAGAATTCGACCCACCCGAGGACTTTGTCGACTTGAATGGCATAGTCAAAAAACATGCATAATAAGACTCATCAGGGACTGCAGAGATACCAAAGGTGGCAAACATGGTGTCAGGTCAAGTACAACAGTTCATGGAGCACCTGATCAAGGATCAGACAGTGTTACAACAGTTAAGTGTTAAAGTAGTCAAGTATCGGGCACGGGCAGTAGAAATAAAGGAGATCCTTTCGGCCCCGATGGACCAACACAGATTCTTATATGCCAACCCATATGAGGAAATCTACGTCAAATGGTTAGAGTATGAGAATATTTGTCCACTTAAGTGAAATGTTTTGATGACTCTTAGAATACAAAGAGATGGAAGCACCATGTGGCGATATTGTTTTTTACTTAGCTTGCACTTTTGATAGTTATTTTTAGTTAATAATTTGTTATAAATAAGAGGATCAACCTTTTAGAAATGGTCGATGGTTTTGGAAAAGACCCTCATTTTTGGAATTGTAAAGAACTATTTTGGAACTACCTTAATTGAGAAGTCATGTTTAGGAATGGAGACAAAACTTTTATTTTTCATCAAAGGCATGTGTGATTGGATTTGAGGAGGAAATACTTTCGAATTTGTTTCATGAATGGATGTTGTAACGAGTAAGAGTTTTTGAATCTATTGATAAGTTAGTTAATTCAATAATATATCTTGTTGCTAATGGTGGAAAGAAAATTGTTGCATTAATGTGTGATTAATGGTCAAAGCTAAGGAAACTATTTTTCTTTCCATCATTTTATTGCATGTATGTTTTTCTTTCGATAATTGTGTCTCGTTCAATAATTGAAATACCAACAAGTTGATGTATTAGTACTAGGATTTTCACAGGTATGAAAATATTTGTCTGCATGCTTGAGCACGAGGGTTATCCCGAGCTCAGCCTTCTTCAATAGTTAAGATCTCCCCTTTTACCCAACTATTTTATACCAGCACACATCTTTTAGCAGACCCACCTAATAAAAGAAAATACAAAAGAGAACGTTTAAACTGAAGGAGGAATTTTCATAAGAATATATCTTGTCAATCACTATGTAAAGCCCATCGATTATTTGGCCGGATCAACATATCTGGAGAACCATTCCACTATCAAACGTTGCAAAGTCTAATTGGTCCTTGTTGGCAGGTTTGGTTCCTGCTGTTGAGTTAAAGGGATTTAGGACCCCTTAATAGAATTGGCACTAGAAGGAGGGCCTGATGAATGAATGGCTAACAATATTTCTGATATAATATTTCACACAGCCTGTAAATTCAAAACAACCCACATGCATGGCTAGTCATTCTCAAGACAACCCACAGACACTGAGTACTCTTGAAATGAGTAATTCACCCCAGCAGGAGGAAGAACATTTATTCCCTGAAATACCTTACTCTCATCCCCACGAGCAGTTAAACCAGTTCAGAAGAATCACAAGATCTTCCGCCCGACAAATTGGAGCACTACCATTAGCTACGTTACTTCCTCGTAGAAAAAAAGTAAGCAGACCAATGGTCCACACCCCTAACTAGGTTTTTTTTCACACATTAGAAGACCTGATAGATTTCTCCCTCACTGAGATCGAACATCCCCTCAATCTAATCCCCAAAACACTAGCCAGTAATTGCTTTGATCCCAACGGTTTTGAATTTGACGAGGAAGAGTTTAACTCAGAACACTCATCTTCAGAGTCAGACGACATGGAGGATAACAATGATCATAATGAAGAAATGGGATACCCCCCTCAGAATAATCAACCTTGGTTGGCCAGAGATGCTCGGAAAAATCCCCATAAGAGTACATAACCTTCGTCAACATCCAGAAAATTTACTCCCTAAATTTGACCCTGAAACCTCAGGATTGCCTGAAGATCACATCAAGAATTTCATACTAGTGATTCGACTAATGAATGTCCAACATGAAGATGTAGTATGCATCCTTTTCCCTTATACCTTTGAAAATTCAGCCTCTACATGGTATTTTAACCTTCTGGTAGGGTCCATAACTAGTTGGACGAAGTTTCAAAAGGATTTTTTAGACAAATTTGCAGAAGAAACCACTACAGGAGATTTGATGGATGAGTTGTTCGTCGCCACCATGAGTTTGAAGGAGAAGGTTAAAGAATTCAATAAATGATTCACCACTATCCTAAACAAATTCCAATCCGAAGATAAACCCACTTAGGATTTGCAAATCAAAGTATATGTTAATTCTCTCCTTGCTTCCATTTCCATGTTTGTAAAAAGGGTTGCCAAAACCACCCTAGTTGAGAATTTCAAGGAAGAAAAAACAATTGAATTCCAAATGAAGGGATGTAAATAAGGCTAGGTCTCATTAGTTAATAAAGAAGCTCAAGCTCCACCCAGAAGAGGACTTTTGTTGACTAGACCCACGTGGAAACAAATAGAAAAAGGTCCTAGAAAAGGAAGTGGATACATAGAAGACCTACAACGAATGATAAAGAAGTTGTCAAATGAAATCATAGACATGAAAAGAAGTGTAGGGGAAGGAAACCAAGGTCAAAGGCCCTATAAACCCTTTTTAAAAATAAATCCACCGTTCAAAGCAATTGAACCTCCCCCAACCAACTTAAACATCGACCTGGGAAATGTGGCATCCGACTCTTTCTATACCTATCACCAAGAGAAACATTATGAAAGGAACTATCCACAATGGTTGCATGCTATGAATTTGATGGCCAACCAGTTTCTAGATGAGGTTTCCCTTACTGAACAATCATGTGACTCAGCTATCAATATCTTTTATCAGGAAGAAGTTGACCCGCCAGAAGAAACAACCATGCTTCTTTGGGACCCTGACCTGTCGATGCCTTCTGATGATCTGTTTGAGGTACAAGAACCACCCATAGAGGTCTTGGCTATGCAAACACGAAGTAGGGGTCAGCCAGTCTAAACAAACCTTACCATTTCCCACACTTCGAGAGGGAAAAAAATGTTTGATCACCCTAAATAATATTTTGTCTCCCAAATAAATCCTATAAACATCCATACATGAGAATCGCCCAAGATAGACTACAACATAGTATAAGACTTGAAAAAAATGAAGGGAAATATATTGTTCATGGACATGTGTAGAATTCCCTAGCAAAAGGACTTTCTCTTACAAGATTTAAAGTCAGTAGAAACTCCCATAAAAAGCACTGACCAAGGAGAAAATCCATCCCCCATAGATCAAAGAAATAAGCCAATTGTAAACACTTTCTCTGAAGATAAGAAAAGAAAGCCTTTTGTCCCACCATTCCTCTTGACATTTGAAGTCTTCAACAAAAACCTTCGTAATTTTTTGGTTGACTAAGGGGCATCCTCTAATGTTATGTTGTTATCTATCTGCAAGAAATTAAATGCATTCCCTCTCAAAATTGATAAACATGTGATACAATTGGATAGAACCCAGGGGAAAGTTATGGGAGAACTCAAAGATTTCATGATCAGAATGGAAACCCACCCAAATTTTTTTCAAGTAATTGACATCATTGTAGTAGATATACTAGAAACTTATGGACTGTTACTTAGTCGAGATTGGTCCAAGAAGTTGAATGGATACTTCAGCACAGATTGGTCTCACCTTTGGTTTCCATTAAAGGGACACACAAACATGATTAGGATCGATAGGGAAAGGTATCTAAAACATACTGTCACCGACCTAGAAGCCCTCAATGAACCGTCTTTGACATATTTCACCATGCTAGGCAACTAGTCCTATGACTCTGATTTTGGTAATTTCTCACCTCTCTCATATGATGTCCCTCTTACTCAAAACTTCGAAATGATATTTCAAGAAAAAATATCAACAACAATGGAAGAAACCCTATTATGTCAAGAACCTCTGTTGAAAACTATGGAATGTATAGGGGGGGAGGAGGAAATTGGTATGCAAGGAGAAGCATATTGTTTTCTCTCATAATTTTGGACCTTGTACTTTGATGGGTCTAGGTCGCACGAAGGGTCAGTTGCGGGGTGTATCCTCATTGATTCGAAAGGGAAACGAAATTTCCTGTACTGCAGACTATTATTAGAATGCACTAATAACACTGTCGAGTATAAATCTTTAGTGAAAAGGCTAAAGAAAGCCGTAGACTTAAACATTAAAGAACTAAAAAAATTCGGAGACTCTGAAATCATCGTTAGGAAAGTAAATAACATTATACATTGAAACTCTCCTCACCTGAGGAATTATCAACAGGAAGTTCACACACTGATAGAACATTTTGAAGCCTTCAACATTACAATGATCCCCAGAACAAAGAACACTCTTGTTGATTCCCTAGCCACTGTTATCTCGATTCTATCCCCTTTAGAAGACTATGAAGCCTCTCGGTTCACTATGGAGCTACTCTACAAGCCATTAGTGCCCAAAAATATTTCTAACAGGAAGTTCTTTGAAGGAGATGAACAGATCATAAAATTTTTAACCAACCAGGAAAATTTTAAAGATCTGGCTATTAACGATGAAATATTTCAGGAGCAACTAGTGGAAACCGATCCCCATGTACAAAGAGCTGAAACAGATCAATCGAATGGAAAACCAAGGTTTCACACAATACTGAAAGGGTTAGCCAATTTAGAGAACCTCTTTGAATCAAGGGAAATATTTAAAGGGCCAACAAACACAAAGACAGGGAGTTCCTATCCCATGTATGAGACTATAAATCTAGGAACCCCGAAAAACCCTAACAATATAAATCTCGGAAAGACAATATCTAAAGAAGAAGGGAAGGCCTATATCAAACGTTTCATAGAATATCAAGATGTTTTCACATGGTCCTACTGAGATCTGAAGACTTATGATACTTGTATCATTCAACACACAATCTCGTCAAAAACCAGAGTAAAACCCTTCCAATAGAAGCTTTGGAAGTACCACCCGTCTCTAGAACCCCTCATGTGTCAGGAGTTAAAAAAATTACTAGATGCTAAAATTATCTTTCAGGTTAGACACTCTTCTTGGGTAGAAAATCTTGTTCCAATCAAGAAAAAGTCTGGTGAGATCCTCCTGTGTGTGGATTTAAAAAACCTCAACAGATCATCTGAAAAGGACAATTACCTAGTCCCACCGATGGAGCAACTCTTTCAAACTGTGTCTGGTTTCGAGGTCTTTTCTTTGCTGGACGGTTTTTCAAGTTATAAACAAGTTCTAGTTTCATAGGAAGATCGATTGAAAACTACCTTCTGAACCAAGTGGGGAAACTTTTCTTATAAATGCATGCCCTTTGGCTTAATCAATGCAGGGGAAACCTTCCAAAGGGCCATGGATGTGTCTTTTCGAGGACTAATCAACAAATGTGTAGTATTTTACTTGGATGACGTGACTGTATATTCAAAGAATAGAGAATATCACATCCAACACCTAACCCATATTTTTGAAAGGTGTAGGAAATACGGTATATCCTTAAACCCTAAGAAAACTATCTTTGGTGACAAAGAAGGGAAACTCTGAGGTCATATTATATCTCAAGCAGGAATTCACATAGACCCAGAACAAATTAGGGAAATAGTTCATCTTCCATTACCCCACAACAAAAAGGCTATACAATCCTTCTTTGGGAAAATCAATTTTGTGAGAAAGTTCACCCCGGATTTTGCTGAAACTATCAAAACCTTACAAACAATGATCCGCAAAGATGTTGAATTTAAGTGGGATGATGAATGAAAAAGTGCTTTCAGCAATATTAAGAGTGCAATATATCAAGATCGAGTGTTGTGCAATCTCGACTTTAGAAAATATTTTTTCCTCTACACTTTTTCCTCCGAACAATCAATAGATGTAGTATTGACTCAGAAGGATGATGACAACAATGAGGTCCCTCTCTCATTTATGAGCACTAATATCCAAGGGGGGAAACTAAATTACCCTGTTATAGACAAGCATGATTATGTGGTGTACAAGGCAGTAAAACATTTGAGGTCTTATATCCTAAAAAACCACACCAAAGTCATTATGCCTCATCCTGTAGTCTGATCCCTATTCACTCAATAGGAGATGGGGGGAAGAAGAGGAAACTTAATGGCAGTAGTCCAAAAATTTGATCTAGATATAAAACCTTCCAAACTAGTTAAAGGACAAGGACTGTGTAAACTAGCAGTTGAAGCCCAAGACCAAGAAAATGAAGATCCTAAGTGGGAGAATGAATTGGCATTATGGCGTAGTGAAGCTTCATACGTCTCCCTAGGGAAGGAGTCTTGGTATGGGAAACTAACTTATCTTCTGCATCATGGGACTTTCCCAGAAAACCTAAACGATAGGGAAAGCAGAGCTCTCATGCTAAAATCGACACAATATCATCTCATAAACTCGGTCCTCTTCCGCGTTAATTATGATGGGCTAATTTTAAGATGTCTCGAGCGAGAATACACAAACAAGGTTCTGAACGAGCTCCATGATGGTCCTGCAGGTGGACACTTCGCAGGGAATACCACCACTCACAAAATACTAAGAAACGACTATTATTGGCCTACTTTGTTCATAAACGCTCACACATACGTTGGGAACTATAAAACTTATCAAGTAAGCGTAAGGAGGGAAAAGAGAGAAGTTGTCCCACTCCAACCTATGGTCGTCTCCAAACCATTCGAGCAATGGGGATTATATGTCATAGGAAAAATTACACCGAGTTCTTCAAAGCAACATAGATACATACTGACTACCACATAATATTTAACCAAATGGGCATATCTCATCCCTCTGACTCATGTAAACGAAAAGGTAGTGATCCAATTCATAGAACAACAGTTGATCACAAGGTTTGGCATGCCTTCTGTTCTTGTATTTTATAATTCCGATTATTTTTATTCCACCCTATTAATAGATTTTTCTCTAGACAAAGGAATCATAATTAGACACTCTGCAAACTACTATCTATAGGGGAACGGAGTGGCAGAATCAACCAATAAGAACCTAGTGAGGATATTAAAGAAAATAGTTATAGACAACCAGAGGAATTGACACAGTTCACTTCATAATGCCTTATGGGATGATAGAGTAACACCCAAGGAAGCTATAGTGAATTCCCCATACTTTCTGGTATACGGACAAGAAGCCATTCTCCCGAACAGGTTATATCTTCCATCTCTTTAGCTTGCTCAGGATTCTAGAGGACAAACCTCATAGATTATTCAACAAAGAATTGATACCATTCTCATGATGGAAGAAGAAAGGGAGAAATAAAAATCAAAGTTCATTTCTCATCGACATATAGTTAAAACATGGTTTGCCAAACATAAGGCCAAATAGAAGAATTTTGAAGTAGGAGACTTGGTCCTGAAATGGGACAGAGAGAATGAGTCAAAGAGAAAACATTTGAAGTTTCAGAATCTATGGCTCTGACCTTTTCAGGTAGATGAGAAACTTGGGGCAGGACCGTATCGGTTGCAAAATATGACGGGGGAACCTGCCGCCTTCCCGGTGAATGGCCAAGCCCTAAAACAATATTTCTGTTAAAAAAAAAAATGTGTGTGTTTTCATGAAATTTTGTTTTTAGGTAGGCTGATTGTGGAGTCCTTCATTTTTGTTTTGTTGTTATAGTATTTTTTGCACTTTGAAGTTTTTGTTCCTCAAGGCATTGGTTGACATTAGTTCATGCAATATAACAAACTCTGTTATTGACTCATGCTTACATACAACACAAGAAGTGTTGGGAGAATTGTGGTTGTTTTGAAGGAGTTATGTATCTAACCTGTGCAAATAAACAACATTGGAAAAGTGATGAAGTGTCTTCCTGGTGGTCTGGTAAAACTTAAAGGGAAATATGGTAATATGGAAAGGACCACATGTACCTCGAGAAAAAGCTATAAAAAATTCAACTTAACCATCTCATTTTGAAAATAACAGACGTCCTCCTCTCCCACTCGCTCAGGGCATTCTGCCAAAATAAAATAAATTATATCAAATGAGTGAAAAGTAGGAGAGGGTATGCAGATAACTTTGTCGAGGATATGGATGCTCACTGGCAACAGAGCAAGGTCTGTGACATTGGGGTGACTCCGTCGGGGCTATGGACGCTTGCTGGCAATGGAGAAACACTGTAGCAGGTGAATGGTGATAACTAAAAGGCCTAGTGCCAGTGAATGATTTACTCAACTCTTGTCAAAAGAGGGCATGGGGCATGGTTAAAGAAAACGCAGGAGGAATAAAGGTTGAAATCCCCACATGCAGGCCTGGATTCACCAACCAGGGAATTTCAAATGCAACGATAGAATAGGCTCTAATAAAAAACCAGTTAATTTCTTAACCATCTTCTACATCAGTTGAGCTCAGGGAAGGAACATAGATTCTTCTTTTGCCCAGTAAGTCGCCATTTTTTGAGCACTAAACACACCTTAAAAGACTTATTAAACTTTGTCACTTTTTGGGTACCACTTGTTTTCTTGACTGTCTCACTCGATTTCATTTTAGGAAATGGTTTATCTTTGTTTGTTTCCATGTCTCTTATCACCTAGTTATTTTTGTTTGAACTTGTGAAACCTCATGTCTAAAATACCTTAACATCTGAATTAAGAATCGACAGCTAAACACCGTACCTAACACACTCAAGTTCGGCATCAAAAAGAATTCAAGTAAGTAAAGGAACTACACAAAGACAACAGTCATCGAGCACTCATTCTCATCAGCATCGGTAGAAGGCGGTTTTGGATTTGCATAACTTATTCGCATAAAGGTTCGAGAGATAGACGATCCCCTTTGACATTGGTAAAATACGAGAAAGACAGATGTTAACAAAGGGAATAAAGAAATCGTCGATACTCGATGCCCAATGTGCTTTATTGGGATCAGGGAAATCTAGAAATATCACAACAATCATTTTGACCACGATAAAGTTATCTTTGATCGTTGATCCCCGATGCTTTTTCGACATCGGGACTTTTTTGAGGGAACCGATCTGAGAGAACTTGGGTAAGTTTATCGCCAAATGCCTATCCTTAACACTTTTCAGCATCGGCAAGATAAAATTGGGTTGTAGAACGTATGTCTTAAAGAAAACCACGACTCCAATCAACAGGAGAAATTAAAGTCACTAGTCTCAAATGCCACGTGTCTTTACCACGTAAGAGGGTCGTATGGTCTAGTTTTATGTTGAGTCATTTTGGCTCCCTAGGTCCCTTTCACACCTTGTTGGCACAGTGGCATACCCAGGGTTCATTTCTAACAACACACCAACAAGCCCTAACTATTGGCCCTTTTGGAAACACCTGCAAAGCATATGTAGTCTCACTTGAAGTAGCTATAGGGGGTTGCAGGACACAGATGTCTACAACCAGAGGAAATGCAAAGAGGGTCCAGGGAAACACTCTCACATAGATCTATTTATTCGTTATCTTTCTTAAGCCTATTGCACAAACTATATCTCAGGTCTAACACAATATTGCATTAACAGTATATCAGAGATCAGAGGAACACAACGTCAATCACACACAACATCAGGATATACGTGGTTCACCCTCTCCCTAGGGCTACATCCACAGAACTTTTTTTTATAATAAATTAGATGAAATCATACAGTTCTATCTGCACTCTTAGCTTTCATATCTCTCTCTTTATTTCTCCTCTCCTCTCTCCCTTCCCCGCACACCTAGCTGCAGGGTTGATCTTCGCACCCAGCTGAAGATCTTACAACACTGACTTCTCTCACCACACAATACTTCTCTCTCAAAAATAACAACAATCACTTTTCATACCTCTCTCGACCCCATCCCAGGTCCTCTTGACCTTTATTTATACATTACAATGACTCTCGGACAACCTTAGGCCAAAACCTAGGTGTCAAAACCCTAAATACCAAAACCCTAGGTTAACTTGACCAACATTTTCAGGGCTTCGCCAACCTATCTTTCCTTCTTTCTTGTGAGGTGATCCAATGCATCCATTGGTGGATTTTTCCACTTGCTGAGTCGTCCATGATCCATCTTCCTTGCTGATCCATCTTTATTGATCTCCCCATCCAACGAATTTCTTTCTCTTACTTTGCTCCATCTTTTATTCTCTTTTGGTCACTTCAACACAATCTCAGTCAACGCGTCTTCCGCGCAGTTCACACTTCACGCTTCTTTCATTAATATTTGTAACATTCCATAACAAAGGGCCAACAAGCCCCCAACACTCACATGTGACTCGTCCTGAGGCACTTCAGGTCTGAACCTTTCATTTTTCTTCGTCTTCGAACTGCACGGGGCAACTTATGCTTTCTTCTTTTTCCCACCCTTGTTTCCTTGTGAAGATTGTCTATTTTGTGTCTGGTACCCATTTTCAATTGCACCTGGTACCTAGACCCTTTTTCTCATGCTTCTACTTGGAGCTGCAAGGCAGCTGGTTGTCATAGTACAATTTCAACCGGCTCCTATTCACCAAACCTTCCTTCCATTGTCCATTTAAAGTCTTCAACTACGTAGATCCTCCTTCTGTAACGTAAGAAACCTCATATGGCCCAAGCCAATGTGTCCTAAACTTCCCTGGATGCTTCATGAATTTGTTGTCGTATACCAATACCATATCTCCTTGCTTGAAGGCTTTCTTCTTGACGTGCCTATCATAATAGGCCTTTTCTCGTTCCTTATGTACCTGTTGATGGAATCCTATAATAAATCGATCTTCTTATAGTTCTACCAATTGTTCAAGCCTCTCTTGAACAACTCCAATGTCATCCATATCTGTAAATGCTGCAATTCTAAGACTAGGAACCAAATATTCCATAGGGACAACTACTTTAGGCCATACACCAACTTAAAGGGAGTCTGCATTGTTAGCTTCTTGCAAGTAGTTCTATAGGCCCATAACAATGTTGGTACTCTCAAATCCTAGTCATCCCTATTCACACTGCAAATCTTTGTCAGCGTTGTCTCCAAGATATTATTGAAGGCTTCGACCATCCCATTCACTTGTGGATGGTAAGGGGTACTCTTCTTATGGTGGACTTCAAATTCCTGAGTCAAAGCTTCAATAGTCTTATTAATAAAGTGTGTGCCTTGATCGCTCATTAGGGTCTTCGAGCATCCAAACCTGGTTATGATATCCTCAAATATAAATCGTGCAGCTGTAGTTTCACTACAGTCCTTAAATTCTCTTACTTATGCCCATTTTGTCAAATACTTTGTCTCAATGATGATGTATCTAGCTCATGTGCGCTTCCTTGGTGGGTTTATAGGTCCCATGAAATCAATTTCTCATTTCTCAAATACCTGCAAAGTCAGCTATGGTGCTAAAGGCATCTCATCTCTTCGAGAAGGCTTCCCAACTCTTTGGCATACATCGCAGGATTTATAGTAGTCCTTGGCATCTTTATGTAAAGTAGGCCACCCGAGGCCAACTCTAAGAAACTTCTACATTGTAGATTTCCCTACATAGTGTCCTCTTGTGATGCCTTCATCTTATTATACTAAAATCAATGGTCTTTCTGCCTCCATAACGCATCTCCTCGGGATCTCATCAGGTCCCATCTTGTATAGTTGTCCGATTATAATTGAAAAATCTGCAACGCGCACTACCAGTTGTTTCTTCTGGATGATTGTATATTCACTATGTGCCATTCCTGTTGACACGAACTGGACTATCTTGATGAAGTGGTCATGAACCCTTCTGATGGCCAACAACTGTGCATCTGGTAGTGTATCCTCCAAACTAGTAGATTCCTCTCCATGCTCCAACCTAGATAAATGATCAGGGCCCTTGTTCATTCTCCCTGGCTTGACCACAATCTCAAAATCATATTCCTGGAATAACATTAGCCATCTGCATATTCTTCCCCCCAACACTAGCTTGTTGAATAAGTGTTTCAATGTAGAGTGATCAATGAACATCTTAAATTGGCCTACCAACAAGTAGTGACGAAACTTCTACAGCGCATACACCATGGCTAAACCTTCTCTCTCAGTGGTGGTGTATTTTATCTCAACTATAGATATCTTCTTGCTAGAAAAGGCTAACGGGTCGTCAATATCTCCTTCTCTTGGTTGTGCTAACATTTTTCCTAGTGCAATAGATGAAGCATCGACATGCACATGAAATTCCTTGCTCCAATCTGGGAAAATCAGAATAGGTGCAGTAACCATTTTCTATCTTAGTGTGTTGAAGCTCTGCTAACATTCTTCTGTCCATTGAAACTGACAATATTTCTTTAGAAGCTTCTCCATGTGTTTTGTAATATGTTCATAGCCCTTAATGAAGTTCCTGTAGTATCCAGTATGTCCCATCATAGTGCGCGGTTGTCTAACTAAAGTAGGGTGGGGGGTAGATCAACAATAATGGAAATCTTGGACGGATCTACCAACAACCCCTGATTACACACAATATGGCCCAACAAAACTCTAATGGGTGAAAAAACGATGCACTTCTTCATATTCAGGGAAATCTGAAATTTTCTACACTTATCCAACGTTAGTCTTAAACATTCAATATGATTTTGCAATAGGCTAAAAAGAGTCCAATCATCAAAATATGCTTCCAAAAATTTATGTAAAAACTCCTTGAATTCTTCGACCACCACCCTGGAAAAGATGGTTGGTGCATTCTTCAATCCAAAAGGCATCACTTTGTACTGGTAGGAACCCCATTCTATTGCAAATGTGGTCTTATGGCGATCTTATTTAGCAATCCTGGTCTGGTGATAACCTGAAAATCCATCTATAAAGGAATATACCTCATGTCCTCCCACATTATCTAGAACCTCATCTGTGAAGGGTGTAGCGAATGGGTCATGCAAACAGGCATCATTCAGCTTTCTGAGGTCTACACAGATCCTGATCTCTCCTGTCTTCTTGTCTTGGACCACCATAGGGCTAATCCACTCTGACTCTTCAACAGGTTCTATGATTCCTTATTTCAGCATTCTGTCTAATTCAATCTTCACTTTCTCCTTATATTTTGGATTCAATCTGTAGGGTCTCTGCTTGAATAGCCTTGAATTTGTTTTCAAGGGTATCTTCATCTCTCCCATGGGCCCTTTTATGCCCTTCATATCAATGAAATTGGTTGGGAACAAGTATTGATATTCATGCAGTAATTATGTAATCTTAGCAATGGTGGCATCATCCCATTAATCTCCAACATTAGCAATCTTAGGTTCTTGCGTTGTTCCAATATTAAATTTATTGATTTTGATCGGTTGTCCAATGGAAGGTAGTTCATCTCCTGGTCCTTATACATCTCTCAATCCTTTCATTTCTACGATGTTCACATTCCTAGGATGATTGTCTTCACCGACAATGATATTGTAACATCCTTGCAGTTTTTGAAGAGGTGCAATCCATTCATCATCTTCTTTCTCCATAGGGAGGCTAGGTGCCTCCTCAAAGAATTTATGTCTGACAACTGGTAGATCTTGATCCACCGTGGGATATTGAATTTCAAATAAAAATGTAGCTACAAAGTTCTGAGTCATACTGTACCAATATGAAGTGGTGAGGCACAGTTCTTCTTGAAGATACCAATTGATAATCGTTGTGTCCAGAGTATTGATGAACTTATGCAACCACTGCTCTTGAGGAATGCTGCTCTAGGCCTCCTCAAAACCTTGCACATGGTCTTTCAGATATATTTGACCTGTGTATCAAACTTCTCATCCTTCAATGTTGTCTGAAAATTGTGTTGTCATCAAAGTGTGACATTGGATCTAGTCTGTGATCTTCCTTTTATGTGTCCCCCACCATCTTGCTAGAGTAGCTTTCAAAGCCTCATCCAATGCCAACAATCTCTGTTGTACTGGTACAACTTCTTAAAATTCCATTAAGAATGTTTATAAATGATTTAAACCATCAAATGTGGGCAAGTTACTTACTTATGTGCCAATCCAGCAAACTTCCCTGGTCAATATGGCACATCTCCGCGCAGAAAATTCATACATTTTTTTCTGCCAGTTCTTCAGTGCTTCTTCTGAATCTGATGAACATGCGATGTCAATTCGCCAGCTTATTTTCCCATCTGTTGTAGGGTTAATGTAATCCTACTATCTTGCTGTCAATTTATATATGTTCTCTAGCTCATATGCACGGTCTTCCTCTCTGATGGGTTATGTGTATCTTCGACCTTCATCAGGATCTAAAGGTGCAATAACCCTAAGGACATCACCTTCAAATGTCATTCTTATTTTCTTTAAGTCAACAACAGTGGAATTGTTGAAATCCCAATCAATTCCTGACAGCGTAGGATAGGGATAGTTATCATCAACTATCTCAATCACCTCGAAGTCCACAAATGTTCTTACCCCATCGATGTCCACAGGGACATTCTCCAGCCTACCAAAGGGGCTTACTGCCTGCTGATTAGACATCCTAAGATAGATAGGGGAATATATCAACATAGGTTTTCCCATCAGTGCCTAGTTCTGCTTTGTCATAACATTGAACTCCAAACCTAAGTCAAGGACCACATAATCTATATTATAATCTCCAATTTGTGAATTAAGGTGTAGTTCCTTATTTTTCCTTCTCTTTTTGGATAGTTGATGTACTTCTTTATTTAGTAGAGGATCTACCCTTCCTATCTCATACTGTCTGATCAAATTTTGTAGTTCGTGTAAATATTTTTCATCCTTAATCAAATTAATGTAAGTACATAACTCTTATCCTTCTCCAGGCGAAGCAGACTGATCAAAGGCCAGGGGGATTCCACATTCTCTCATTTCAGGTTGTGCCTTTGATGAATAAGCCTAATCTCTTTCAAAATATTTTATTTCCTCTTCAAATGTCTGCTTCTCTTTCTTTGGATCAAACTCCTGTGTCTTCTCAGTAGTTCTTCTAACTCCTGATTCTTCTGTAATCATCCCTGGAGTCACCCTGTCTTCTCCTATAGCAGCGCCTCCTCTACTGATAATGAAGAATCTAGGATCCAATCTGTGAGGTTCTTCTGAGATTAGTCGTACTTGTTGGTTCCCTCCTCGTCTTTCCTGAAGTTTGGCTTACAGCGCAGGACAATCTTCTATGACATGTTCAAATGCGTTCCAGTAACTGCAAGTGGTACAAGGGTTATGAAAGTCCCTTTCCAAGTGACTTGGTTGTGCACAGTTGTAACAAATGATCTGACCTTGACCTCGGCCCATGCCTCTTCCTTGTCCTATTCCTCTAAATCCTCCATGATGGTTTAAGTTTCCTCTTCCTGGGGAATTAAACTGTGTATTATTTCCTTCTTGTTGTACTTCGCCTTGAATTCTCTATGTGTCTCTTGATCTTTCATGAAAGAGGTCATAAGCCCTACAATATTTTTCATCATGTGCCATAGATTTACAGAATGTGCATTAAAGGTTGGTAGGTGTCTGGACATATTTTTTCATGTAATAGCGTTCTCCAAGGCGATGTCTATTTCTACATACCTCACACCAAGGTAGAGTAACTTGCTTCAAAGAGCTCAGGGCTCCTGAAGCCAAGTACTCATGAAATAGAGGACAATACTCCTTGTCATGACCTTCTAATTTGCATCTGATATACCAAATGTCTTCTCTTTTATCTTTTCCCTTGTCTTTCTTCATATCTTCGACCTGCAATGATAAGCTAGTTAGTTGACTCAAAATTTGACTCATACCTGAGTTGGACTCTCCCATAGGGGCTGATTCTAATTTCATGGTGATCTCCAACGCCTCATCCTACAAAGAAATACTCTATTGCATTAGAGGGACTCTAATGTGTGGTAAGAGGGCAACAATGAACCATTCTTTATTCTGTTCGTCTAGAATCTGAAAACTCAAATGACCTGTCAGGGTCTTAAACCTCTGATCAAACTCCCAAATAGGTTCAACTACTTTCTGCTTGATTTATTTCAACTCTATGATGCACTGCAACTCTGACTTGGGTTTCTTGAATTCTGCAATCAAAGCAGTCTTGATCTCGTTCAGCGGTTTTGGCTGTACAACTCCTTGGATGAAATTCATGTACCAGCTTAGTGTGCAGTCTCTTAGGGTAGTACTAAATTGATCTCTCTTAAAAACTTCTTTAGTGACATTCTTAATACTCCATACATATTCTCATAAGAACCAATGTTGATCACGATATTCAGATCCATCTACCTTAAAGGTGGGTAACCTCATATCATCTACCATAGATCTTCCTAGGGTTCCTGACTAAGTATGCAATGAACCACTTGTACTATTTCTTTGAGTGCTCTGATAACTTAGGTTACTCTGGTTACTTAATGTTGTTAAAACAACATGAGGCATAATAGTATTACTTCAACAGTGTACGTAGTTCCTAAAGTTTCTGACTCTTCTCAACAAGGTTCTTCAGTCTTCCTTTCTTCTACCCTAGCGGACTCTGAATGTTCCTTGTTCAGTAACTCTTCTTCTTCTCCACTCTAGACCCCTTCTTCCTGTGCTAGTGGTTCATGATTCTTCTCAAACAAGTTCACTAGAGGAACTTATTTGAAGGTTATTCCACTACGTGTGTGTCCGACCTCTGTGTCGTTGTCGCTGTTTGAATTATTGAACATTATCTTTTTCAATCTGACCTGCTACTGTATCCTCAGGATTTTCTTCTCATGCAATAGCATATTGATCTTCAACTTCAAGAAGTGTAAAAATTTTCCTCTCGGTCCCTTAAAGAAATGTCTCTCTGCTTGGCTATATGATTCTACTCTATCAATAGAAAACTCAGTAATGTACCCTCCAATGGTACTATCAAACCAATGATCTACTACTCTTGATACAGTAGTATCAACTCTCTTGACCTTCTTGATCATCATCAATTTCCAAAAAATAGGTGGTCTGAGTCTGATTTTGAAATGGGTATCTGCTAATCTAGCTAGCCACTCGTATAGCTCCTTATGAATTCCTCCAAAGAAAATCTCGTGTATATGAGTAAAGATATACCTTACCAACCAATCCTCTGTACTAAGATTAGGATTCTTATTCTGAGCTTCTACGAAGTCCTTCTCTTGTTCTTCTATCCACTTATGAATTTTTTTCTTCAATGGAAACCACCTTAACATTCCCTCAAAAAGATCCTTGTCCCAGCAACGAAACCATTTGTTGGCACAGGGGCAGACCCAAGGTTCAGTTCTAACAATGCACCAACAAGCCCTAACTACTAGCCCTTTCGGAAACACCTACAAAGCATATGCATTCTCACTCAAAGTAGCTATAGGGGGTTGTAGGACACAAGTGTCTACAAATTGGAGGAAATGCAAAGAGGGTCTAGGGAAACACTCTCACACAGATCTAGCTATTCATTATCTTTCTTAAGCCTATTGCATGAAATTTATCTCAGGTCTAACACAATATTTCATTAACAATATATCAGAGATCAGAGGAACACAACCTCAATCACACACAACAACGGGATATACATGGTTCACCCTCTCCCTAGGGCTATGTCCACATAACTGCGCTTTATAATATATTAGATGAAAGAATACAGTTCTATCTGCACTCTTAGCTTGCAAATCTCTCTCCTTCTTTCTCCTCTCCTCTCTCCCTTTCCTGCACACCCAACTGCAGGGTTGATCTTTGCACCTAGTTGAAGATATTACAACACTGACTTCTCTCACCACACAATACTTCTCTCTCAGCAATAACAAAAATCACTTATCATACCTCTCTCAATCCCATCCCAGGTCCTCTTGACCTTTATTTATACATTACAATGACTCTCGAACAATCTTAGGTCGAAACCTAGGTATCAAAACCCTAAATACCAAAACCATAGGTGTCTAAAACCCTAGGTCAACTTGACCTGCGTTTTCAGGGCTTCACCAACCTGTCTTTCCTTCTTTCTTGCAAGGTGCTCCAAAGCATCCATTGGTTGCTTTTTCCGCTTACTAAGTCTTCCACGATCCATATTCCTTGTTGATCTATCTTTCTCGATATCTCCATCCAACAGATTTCTTTCTCTTACTTCACATCGTCTTTTCTGCTCTTTTGGTCACTTCGACCCAATCTCAGTCAACTTGTCTTTCATGCAGTTCACACTTCGCGCTTCTTTCCTTAATCATTGCAACCTTCCATAACCAAGGGCCAACAGGACTCCTAGTCAGATTTTCCATGTCAGCTCTATACGACAAGATTTATCGGCGTCGGATATTTTGTAAGAGGATATCAATGAAAATGATCACTGCACAATCTTGACCCCTGATCCACCAACTAAAAGAGTGAAACGATGGGATGTTTGTGGCATAAGATACGATTGGATTTTGAACATTTAATGAACTAGTTAATACCCGATCCTACATTACTTTCTACCATGTGCATCGATTAGACAAAAAAAAATTGAAATCGTCGATAGACCACATTACCACCCACGCCCGTGCCGTCAACCCACAATGAATTTAATTTTAAACATATCTGAAGATCTGGTGGAAGATTTGATGAAATTACACTCATAACCCGAATTGAATGGCTGATGAGACAAGGTAATTTCATCCCTGTTTAAATCTCTAGAATGGTTTTGAAAAAATTCATTCTACACGTATGTTGAATTCTAGAGAATCTGAAGGAGCAAAGTGAGTGTTGCAACACTGCACTGACTCTTTGATTATCTAAACTAGGTTTAACAAGCTTCAAAGGTATGTATCCAAGTCTTTCAATTCATTGGTTATAATTTATATATGCGCACCCTATTTTCTTGCATAGTCTCTAAACTATGGTATAGTTGCAGGTAAGATGTCGTCGAGAAATCCAACCACCAGACGCTCGCCTAGATCTCCAA
This sequence comes from Picea engelmannii, assembly GCA_009831015.1. Taxonomy (NCBI): domain Eukaryota; kingdom Viridiplantae; phylum Streptophyta; class Pinopsida; order Pinales; family Pinaceae; genus Picea; species Picea engelmannii. The sequence goes on from ML776769.1 coordinate 1,833,946, forward strand.
AGATGAAAGAAGTAAAGATAGGTGAAGGTTCTTCTCCGGGGACTATGAGGCAGTTGGAGTACACTCCTAGGGTGGAGCCTGTCATCAAAACAACAACGAAGAAATATTTTTTCCAACCTTCGACCTTTGGTGATAAAGAGGCAAGCACCAGATCCAAGGTAGCGCTCCCACAGTGGGGATATCTCTTCATAAAAATTATCCGAGAAGAATACCCAAAGTATATCCCACATAGCGACCTGGACATAAGGGCGCTCGATGACTAGGTGTTCCCGAACATCTGATAGTCATATTTACACATGGTGGCAAGCTGAACCCCCATTTTTCCTTGCATAGAGGTTCTAAAATGGCTCATCAACCATAAGGATGGGTTGAATTTTTTTATCAACGATGAGAATGGAATATGTGTCAGATTTTTCCTCCTGACAAAAGTCCAGAAATACTATAATCTCAAGGACCTAGAGGAGCCTCTCAACACGGACTTCGTGGTGAAGTTCTATGAGTTCCATGACATCAGTTGGGTGATGGCCTCATGGTGGAAGGAGGACAAGAAGTTCAATAACAAGAGAAATGGATGGTATGGAACAATTAATCAGAGGGAGCCATACATCTATTTAATGGCTCTCATCTGTCAATTATATGGAGAAAAAGACTGCTCTAAGTTTTCAGAAGAGTGGATGCCTTTGGTGTACACAATTGCAATTTCTAGGAGAAAATTCAATTGGGGAGAGATAATCTCAAAACAACTAAGAATATATATACAACAGGCTCAGACACCGAAAGAAGGGGAGGAACCCACGTTCTACATGGCCTCATACCTGCTTGATGTCATGTGCGCAAGGAACGTCTTCCCCAACATGAACCTAAGTTGGCATGTTGCAGATCTCCAGGTCCACGTCTACTTCAACATACTATGGGAGAACATGTACAAGAAATCTTACACACTCATCTGTGATGAATTCATCACCCACATTCATTTTATTATTTTTAAGAAGGAATGCCCAAGACTATCTGCAATAGCTAAGAAAATGATAGCCAACGTAGGCCATTGGTACTTGGATGAACGCACAACTTACATCAGGGTGTTCGAGGCCACCGGAGCACCACATCTCCTACGCGCTCATTTCCTAGACCAACTCGTTGTGGGAGAAATCTATTATTAGACCATCCTACAGGGATATAACGCCACATTGGTCAAAGACAAGAAACGAGCTTTCATACCCTACGGTTTTCATATAGGGTTTTATCCGGTGAAGGATATTGCTCAAGAAAAAAAAGAGGGGCTTAACCAACTAGAATTCATATTCCAGACAGGACGATTCCACAAGAACGATCCTAAAGGCTTGATCCCCCAACATGCTTCGCAAGTATCATCCTGCTGGCCATATGATCATGACAAGTTTGAGGACGCAATATTCATAGAGTGTGCCCAGGATTAGGACAAGGCAGTACAAAGGATGTCCAAACCAAAAATGGCTAGGTTCAAGTCCATGAGCATGGATGAATAGGTGGAAACAATAGAGCAGTCATCTCAAGAGGCCCTTAGAGCTAGGGAAGAAATCAGAGCGACAAAAACAAAAGAGGCAAAAAGAAGGGGATTTATCTTGATAAAAGGGGCATAAAGAATCATTGACCAATTAAAAAATGATCCTGATCTGGTAGAGATGGCGAGGGTCCCCTCTCATGACCCAGTCAAAATTTGAGGGGAACCGAGTGGCCCAGAGACGATAAAGATTGAAGAAACCACCGGGTCAGATAACCTTGAAGCTTCACCACCATAGGTTGGATCACCAGGGGACATTTTGGCTCGGCCCAAGATAGCGAGGACATCATGGAGAAAAAGTATACCAAATCCCTTGTTTGATTTAATAACCATATACGACGATGTGGAGAGTTCAGAGGTGTCCCTGGTCACTCCGGTGAAAATTACAGAGGAGAAAGGACCTGAGAAAGAATCCACACTGGGTCTTGATGCTTCAATTCAGAGCCACCCGTAGAGAAAGCATGAGGTGGAAAGTTGATCCAGGTGGATATCAGTGGCCACCCACCTTTTCCAATTGGCTCAAAACAGTTTTCTGGCAATTTTGGCAATTTACTATTTTTAACAGGTTTTAACTTCTGGGGCCATTTTGAGGGTCCAAATGAAGGTTTTTCGAGATCGAGGTTCTCAATGATAGCTGAAGACATAATTTATTCCCCAAAATGAATCTCCTAGACGATACCTTTCCAACGAGCTATCACACGCCTAAAACAGAGATCGTATGCAAAAGTTACGACCCTGGGAAGTTGATGTACTCACTTACCCAAACGGGGCCCACATGAATTTTGGCGCTTCTTCTCCGAGGGTTAGGCTTTTGGATTTCTAGGGTTTTTGGAATTCCTACTTATTGTAAAAATTCCTTCAGAGCCTCATTGTAATCATCTTCTTGCGAATGTGAGTAGCCATCACATCTCTTCTCAGAGATAAGATGCCACCATTCTAGCGAGTCTTTCACTCTATATTTTTACAGTCTCTGTACATTTATTTCATTAATAGAAATCATGTATTACTGTATATCTGTGTTTATGGTTGCATCTCTGATACATTTCTGATATATTATTGAATATCTGTAATATCTCTATGCATTTCTTTATTATATCTCCGCTCTCATTTCGTGCCGAAAATAATCTAGATCAAAAGTGCCTTAGACATTGAGCCACTCAACATACCTGGAATTCCAATTGATGGCTCGAGGGATGAGCTAGGATCAGGCGAACAAGAAGGAGAAAATACACAACAAGAAATTGACGTAACAATATCCTATTACCAAGTAAGTACCGAAATTTCCCCTGCTTCCTCAGTTTTGACCAGTACCTTGCCACTCGATGAGAAACAACCAGAGGTCGAGCCATCGAGACATACAAAAGAGGTTCAGGAACCCAGTATTGAACATATATACACCATCGAGATCCTGGGAAACACTCTTACTTGGGGGGAACAACAAATCCTTGAACTTGTTGATGAGGTCATTGATATACAAACAACCTCCTACGACCGAAAGAGGAAATCCATCGTGAAGAGAACCACTAAGAAAAGGAGGCTTACTTTAGATAGTTCGATCCTCATCACCATAGAGGATAAATTGATCAGCACAGAGAATGCCAAGATGTCTAAGTTTATCGGCGCAGGGATGGAAATCATAGGTGCCACCCTAGATAGATCAAGGAAATATGAATAGGATTTGGCCATTGCGCTAAAGGAGTTGGAGCATCTACGCCATTTGTCAAAATACTATCAGGACTCCACACAGGCCACAATATTTTTGAGAAGGGAATTCCAAGATGCCTACAGCAAATTCACGAATGAGAGGCACATTTTCACAACAAGGATAACCGACTTCCAAGAAGACACCCTTATGGAACTGGCGACGTGCAAAGACATGGAAAGATGGTATGATCAGGCCCACCAAGCGGTGGAAAGAATTGATTACATCAGTGTGGTTCAGAAGGGTCGATACGCCAAAGAGCATGACATTCGAGTGCTAAGGTATAGCAACATTGATCTTATAAGGAAGTCGGTCAAATACTAGGTGAAGATGGCCCAAGAATCTCAGGGGGAGATTCAAGAGAAATGGGTTGATTAAGAAAGAATTTGGACCAATATCAATCGGGGAATGAGAGACATCGGTCTCCCAGAATTTGGCTCACCCAAAGACTTTGTCGACTTGTATGACATAGCCAAACAATATGCAGAAAAAGACTCATCGTGGAATGCAGAGATATCAAAGGTGGAAAACATGGAGCCAGGTCAAGTACAACATTTCATGGAGCAACCGATCAAGGCTCGGACAGTGTTACAACAGTTAAGTGTTAAAGTAGTCAAGTATCAGGCACGGGTAGTAGAAATAAAGGAGACCCTTTCGACCTTGATGGACCAACACAGATTCTCGTATGCCAACACATGCGAGGAACTCTTGGTCAAATGGTTAGAGTATGAGAAGATTTGTCGACCTAAGTGAAACCATTTGATGACTCTTAGAAGACAGAGAGATGGAAGCACCATCTGGCGATATTTTGTTTTACTTAGCTTTCACTTTTGATAGTTATCTGTAGTTAATAATTTGTTATAAATAAGAGGATCAACCTTTTATAAATGATCAATGGTTTTGGAAAAGACCCTTATTTTTGGAATTGTAAATAACTATTTCTAACTACCTTAATTGAGAAGTCTTCTTTAGGACCGGAGACAAAACTTTTGTTTTTCATCAAAGGCATGTGTGATTGGATTTGAGGAGGAACTACTTTCGACTTTGTTTCAAGAATGGATGTTGTGATGAGTAACAGTTTCTGAATCTATTGATAAGTTAGTTGATTCAATATTTTTATAGTTCTTATCTCTAATGGTGGAAAGAAAATCGTTGTGTTAATGTTTGATTAATGTTTAGAGCTAAGGAAACTATTTTTCTTTCCATCATTTTACTGCATGTATTTTTTTCTTTCGATAATTGTATCTCAGCCAATAATTGAAATACCAACAAGTTGATGTATTAGTACTAGACTTGTCATAGGTATGAAAATCTTTGTCTGCATGTTTGAGCATGAGGGTTATCCTAAGCTCATCCTTCTTCAATAGTTAAGATCTCCCATTTTACCCAGCTGGTTTATACCAACATGCATATTTTAGCAGACCCACCTGATAAAAGAAAATACAAAAGAGAACATTTAAACCGAAGGATGAATTTTGATAAGAAGATATCATGTCAATCACTACGTAAAGCCCGTCGATTATTTGGCCGAATCAATAGATCTGTAGAACCATTCCACTATCAAACACTATAGATTCTAATTGGGCCTCGGTGGCGGGTTTGGTTCCTGTTGTTGAGTTAAAGGGATTTAGGACCCTTCAACAAAACCTCTCCTTTCAAGGTACAAGTAAATTTTTATATTCTAAAATACCACGGTGCTCTGCATAGGTACATCCAAATTGAAATGGATTTTCTATACAACTCATCACTGGGATTTTCCTATCGATATGCTATCAAAATCAAGTAGAAATTTAGACACCAAAACAAATGGGAGTTCAGGTCTACAAATCCACAACAACCAAAGCATGATAAAGACAACCCTAACAAATGTTGAAATAATGTAACTGCGAAGATCATTCTTATTATTTTGTTATTGGATTAAATCCCCATTGTGGATTAATCATGTTATTATTATTATTGGATTAAATCCCCATTGAGGATTAATCATGTTATTATTAATATTTTTATTATTAGATTAATCCCCATTGAGGATTAAT
>ML776769.1:1845502-1855822 GCA_009831015.1 Picea engelmannii
TTACAATGTGCAGAATAAGAAGTCGGCCCCAGCAGTTATATTGAAAGGGCCAGATTTAATTAAAGGTGGATTTATCCACCCAGTGTGAGAGGTCGGCCCTGCCAGATGGTGACTCTTCACACGTGCCAGATTGATATAAATAAAAGGCTAGCGCCTCACTTCTAACACACACTTCACTTGCTCATTCTCTTATGAGGCAAGCTGCAATTTCAAGTTGGTGAAAGGAGAAGAAGGGTGGCGCATCTCTTGGAGGAGGATTTTCTGTATTGGTTGAGTTATCTCTTGAACATTTGATAAGCTATTTATGATAAGGAAGTTTTTGTTGGGTTTTCTTCCCCTAGAGGGTTTCCCAGGATAAATGCTGTGTCTATTGTGGATGTGTATTTCTCAGTGATCTTGTGCTTATTATGCTCTTATCTTTATGAAATGCAAAGAACTATAATAATGGCATAAAACATTAACAACAAAGAACCTCCTGACAACCAGTCCAAGCCACATGAAAATAAGGGTAAGGGAAAGACAAATAATGACACTACGAAGTGGTGCGACTTCCACAAAATCCCCTGGCACAACACTGATGAATGTCTCTCAAAACATTGATTGGTGGACAAGATCAAAGACAAGGAGATGAACCTTGATTCATAATCTGATTCAAAAAATAATGGAAAAAGACAGATCATCGACATAGACCCCACTAATATTGTTGCGGCCACAACAATTCAACCAGAAGAACCAGCAGATCATGAAGAGGGGGAGCGCCTTTTTCATTCACATATGTGGGTGAAGGGGACCTCGCTGCATTTTATTGTTGATAGTGGAAGCCAAAAGAAACCCATCTCAAAAGAGTTCGTCAAACAGTTAGGATTGTCAACAAAACCACACCCGCAACCATACAACATCGAGTGGATTTGCAAAGGATGAGATATTCATGTCAGCCAGCAGTGTCGCATGTCCTATGGAATCCATCGCTTCAAGGATGAGGTATTATGTGATGTTTCCCCACTGGATGTTTGTGATGTTCTTTTGGGCCAGCCATATATGTGGAAGCACCATGTTATTTATGAGTCTCGACCCTGTAGTGTCATTGTTACTCTAGCGGGTCATCTCTACAAGATGCCATAGTTAGTTCTAGTTACTGTCCCACCTAAACAGTGTCGCAAGGTAGTATATCATACTAAAAAATTCATCTTCTTCACAATCTGTTCAAAAGGTGAACGAAAGGACACTGCAACCACTACAACCTTGGTCCAAGCACCTTCTATCCAACAGAAGAAAGTTGACAAGATTGCAGCAAAGCACAAATATTCCTTATGCACATAGTCATCTCATGTAGCCCAACTAGTTGAACATATTCAACCCCTCCAACAATAGGTTTGTGATAGCCTTCAACAAGCTAAGAAACACAACTTCTCCAACAAGGCAAGCAACTCACCAAGATTTAGATTCAACAAATGCTTTCCCCTCTCCCCCGAGAACTCAACGCAATGGAGAACATTGCTTCCTAAGGAGGGAGTATTGATCTAGTTCGATATCAGTGGCCACCCACCTATTCCAACTGGATAAAAACCGTCTTTTGGAAACTTACTATTTTTAGCATTTTTTTCGGTTCCTAAACTTTTGGGGCCATTTTGAGGGAATAAATGAAGTTTTTCAGGATTGAGAACCTCAATCATACCGAAAGGATTTGATTGAGACCCCAAAATGAATCTCCTCGATGATACCTTTCCAATGAGCTATCGTGCTCCCCAAATGGAGATCATATCCCAAATTTACGCCCCCAGGAAGTTGATACACCAAACTACCCAAAACGGGGTCCACAAAACTGTTGTCTTTTCATCTTCTGGGGTTAGGGTTTTGGATTTTCTTTAGGTTAAAAAGGCCTTTGGAGACTCATTGTAACAATCATCTTCATCTTCTTGTGAATGAGTGTAGTTTTCACATCTCCTCTCAGAGATAAGATGCCACCATTCTAGCAAGTTCATTCACTATGTATTTTTACAGTTCTGTACATTTCTCTTATCAATAGAAATTGTGTATTACTATATATATTGTTTGTATTGTTATATATCTGATATATATCTTTTATATTTTTGGATCTCTTGCAATATCTCTTCATATTTCTCTGTTATATATCCACTCTCATTTCGTGCCAAAAATAATCTGGATCATCTCCACAATGGAGGATTGACGGTCATCTTGTCAATTTTTTAGGGTAGCATTGAGCTTCTGAACACTACAAGAAATATCTTTTATTGTTGTCGCTTCATGAATTTTTTGTACTCCCTGATTTGTATTTTTATTGAAAGGTAAATTTCAGTACAAGTGAGGCTCTTTACAACCCTAACACTCAAGAGGCGACATGACTATCTTGCTAACAATCTTATTTGCAAAATTTGTTGGTTTATTATTGTTTTAAACTAATACACTTTGTTGTTCGACATATATGTTTCTCTTAACTGGTGCATTGTGTGATGGTTGTCAAGGATGCTTAAATTTTTTCTTCTTAGGATCAAACTTGTCCTTATTTTGATGCTGCCACATTTTTGTATTTTTCAGTTCTTCGTTTAAATAGAGTGGAGCATAGTTTAGCTTGCATTATCACTTCATCCATTGTTTTTGGATTAAGAAATTCAATTATGTCTTTGTATGCTTGAGGCAAAAAACCCATGAACCTCTAAACTTTTGAATTCTCCTCCCTAAGGTAAGGTACATATCTCATCAGATTCACGAATTTAGTGACAAAGTATTCAATAGACATATGTCCCATTTTAAGATCATGAAACTCCTTGTCCTTTTCATCATAGTATCACTTTGTTAAATATTTTGTTTAAAACATTTCTTGAGTATTTTCTATTTCAATTCACTACTAATATTATTAACTGTTTTTATTGCCTGTCACCAAATGGAAGCTTTACCATTCAATTTATATGCAACTAATCTATCCCTCAAGTTTCCTGGGTAATTGTATATTTGTAAGTATTTACTCATGTTCAGAACCCAAGCTTCTTCTCCCTCCTCGGACTCACCATCAAAACTAGGTGGTCTGATTTTCTTAAATTCACTAGGTAACTCTTCCTCATGCCATTTCCTTTTATTTTTTCAGGTGTAATTCAATGCAAGGTGTTGTAATCCAAATTAACCTCACTACTTTCTTCATTTAACAACTTTGTTTTATCACTATTCGCTTGATAGTCCTTACACTTGCGTGACTCTTCATTAGAAAGCTTTGTTTTGGCATTACTAGAAGTATGTCCTATTTGTTTTAGTTGTTTCATATCAGTCATGCTCTTAAGAATAGTCTCATTTAACTCTTCTTGTTCTTTACTAGCCTTGAGTATCTTTCCATTATCTTCCTTGATACTTTACAATTCTTCTTTTATACTACGCATAGTTTCCAACAGTCTTATAGAGTTATCTTATAGTTGCTCATTGTTTAGTTCCACATACATCTCTGGTTCACTTGGAATTGATCTACCAGGTTCTTCGACCATGATAATTTGTTATTGATTATGATATGTGCATAACACAATGATGCCAATTTGTTTATTTATAGAAGATGTACATGTATATATTTTGGTAAGCAAAACTTTTTTGTTTGTTCTGAGCCCATAAGGCCGTAACGTTTAAACCATGCTCTGATACCATTTGTAATGTCTCTTATTACCCAAATTTATTTTTAAAATATAATTCCATTGATAATTATATATTTGTATAGTTATACTTAATATATGGTTTATTAACGTTCAATACATAAGATTATTTGATGCACTTATCTAATTGTCATGGTTTTTCATGATAGAATAAAGACTCATTGGCATTCATTATTATATTTAGTCATACTGATTACCATGGATCCTATTGACTAAACACAAGTATATGCAACTTACTTTTCCAATTCTCTCTGATATACATTTATTCATACAGTAACCTTGTCTCACTTATCCTTAATCTTATAATTGGTTTCTAAACTTTGGAGAGACAAGTTATAGTTCCAATGCTTGGAAAGGATTTTTTTTCTGTAAAATTTTATTTTCATCTTTATTAACACTTCTATTGTAATAAGGTTCAAAGGCATTATAATATTTATATAACCATATATTAACTATCAAAAGATTAACCAACCCAAATGAAGGGATTTACATCCATAATAATTATGGATTTCACTTCATACATCTAACTCATAAAACGTGGGTTATGAACAAAGGGAATATTAATATGTCAAACTTCATAAAACAAAACCTTTACACTCTTTGTTCTCAAATTTGTTTATTTATCCTTTTTCATTTACCCTAGCCTTCGGCCTTAGGGTTTTCTATCACCACGATCGTAGCTCTCTCGGGCTTAGGATTTAGGCTGAGAACGATATATTTACAGTTTTCTCTTCTTAAGTTTTGTCTTAGGTAATAAACCCAACGAACTCTATAGATATTGGTTACGATTTTACACTGGCCATGGCTTATGTTCTTAACCAGCTTCTCTTGCATATAGGTTAACCTTATTTCATGGTGTTTTCACAGAGATCTTCTGGCCTTGAACAAAGGTGGTTTTCCTAACAACATATTCGATAGTCATCTCATATTCTAGGTAAGAAACGACTTCATTCACTGTCTTTGTTTTATATACTAAATTTATTACTCGTCATTTATATATTAATAACTTTTTGTTTATGGGTTTGTGCACGGTTGATAAAAAAAACTCTTGAAGCCAAACTCCAATGGCCGAGCTGATGATACCAGGCTCACACTCTGGTTATTTTCAGGTAATTCCTCATATATTATCATTGTTCCAAGACTGAGAGTGTGAACATAGGGTTCATACTCATGCCACCAAGGTCGATTATCTTGTATACCTCTATCCAAATGTATACGAGCACAATTGTACTAAATCCAGGTTATGAATTAACTTTTGTTTATTTGGTGAACATAAAGAATGAATTTGATATGACCTCGTTAATATGATACCCACTCTTTACTTATATGTTCTTTTTATTTAATAATTACCCCCATCATATAGTTTACTTTGATTCTGGGTATGGAACAAAGATTTCACTTGTTATAAATAAGTTTATAAATATTTTATTAGTGCCGAGACTTTATAGACATTGGCTTTAGGGTTTCTATAAGTATGAAAACCTAATATTATATTGAGCTTTGAACTATAAAACCATATATCTCTTCTTAGCTTTCTTGACTCTTTGTTCATTATATGGAGAGAAATGTGTGTAAAGCTTCTTTGTGTTATCTCATAATATTTATATATTTCTTCTTTGTAACTTTTATGGAGTGGTTTTTATGTTATGTAAAAATAGGTTTTTGGTTAGAAACCCTATACCCTATACTTGTAGTCACTATGTATATCAATTTTTATTTTATTGTGTTTTTTGTTCACTGTATAAATAAGTACATTTAGATACAAGATGCATCTTTTTTAATGAGTTAATTTCTGAAAAGAAATCATTACATGGAGAAATTTAACACAAAGAAAATATTGCTACCTTTAAAATAGGTTTTTTATATTCTTATTTACTATATTTATGTAATTATCTTCTTACATGAATAGAAATCTACAGGCTTTCATATGAATTATGTTCTTTTTCATTATAATATTTGTAAAGGAAATTTTCTTTTAAAGTAAATAACATTTTACAGGTATATAGATATTTTCTTGCTACAACAAAACTTAATAATAACAGAACACAAAAACATATATGTATGGATTTAGTCTACACTGTAAATATTGGTCATATTATAATAGAACAATTAAGAATAAAGAAAGGAAACATATATGAACCTTCTTCAAAATTTGATAAACAAATTAAGTAGAGAATCAATTCCTCCCAACCATAGACACGAACAACCAAGTTTTACTTGTTCTTGTCACCCCCGAGCCTAAATCACTATTCTGTAGGGACTGAAAAACTGTATAACCTTCTCTAGATATCTCAAAGTTTGATTCTTTCTCAAAACCATCAAACTCAATTTCCTCACAAGTACTCGGTAGCATCTTACATCATAACATACTTTGTGTTAGCTTGTTCCCAAATATCCCATACCTTTAGGAGTATGTTTTTTCTTGTCCCATGGACAATAATTTCCTCTTGGTGGTTTTTATCTTTTTCACTCACCCATGTTATAATGATTTTGGATACTCTAATCAGTTTTTTTCTTGTTAATAAAATAAATTATTAAAAATAATATTTACAAAAATATCCATCATCAATGTTTATGATGATTTCATGTAAGTCTTTTCCAAAACTTTCACAACATAATTTAGCTATAAATTAAATGTTTAAATGTTTATAACTGAGGGACATTACATGTATGGAGGAATTACATTAGGTGTGTCTGATGGAGTTGCATTATATGGATTGAAGCATGTCAGAATGTGGGGAAGGATTGTTGCCACTATGAAGAATGTATTGTTATGCATTTATGTTTAGGATGTATAGAGATTGCACTTCTTGATATGTGAGGCACGATGTTAATCCAATAAGGTTTAGGATGAACAACATTTCCTTTTAAATGTGACCTACCCTCATTTGAGACAAGAAATCATATAGAGCAAGTATGTTATTATAATCTAAAGTTTGCACTGCAATGACCATTTTTTTCTCCACATTTTGACCTCTCATGTAATTCTCACCACCAAGACAAAGGTTCTTTTAAACATGCCCTACCCTAATGTGCCCTCCTCTTAATAATATAAGATAAAACTTCACACAATTTTATAACTTAACTAATCTTCAGGACTTCTCTTACAAAAATGAGGAAACAATGAGGAAAATTGTTCATCTTGGTATGACCACCTTACCGAAGTTAGTGGAATCCCAAGAATCCCAATATCAATATTGTAATCCAGTTGAAATATTTATGTGCTAAACTAACTTACAATCTTTCCCTCAAAAACCATCCACAAATTAATAATAGTACTCTCTTGGAAAACATCTAAGTAGGATTTAGGTCCTACTAGACCTTAGGTGGCACAACTAAGGACATTATGATACCTAAGATATCAATATGTAGTCAACAAACCATAAATTGTTTTTACCACTTAATCTATGTGTAATATTTTTAGAGTGCTAATCAAACCCTCATTAATCTCTTTGTCCCAAGACAATGAGTTATTTTATAAATCTCACTCTCAAATTTATTATTGAGAACCATCCCTTGAATCTACTTGGTTGACACTTCCTCAAGATACCCCTTATAGTATTGAGATAAGGTTTGATGTACCTGTTGGACACACCGACTACACTGAGAGGGGGGGGTGAACAGTGTAGGGCTCTTTTTCCCAAAACTCCGTAGTTAACAATCACCATTAACTCATTACTCATTGTTGTCATTTATAACCATTTAAATTTCAACACATATCAGCAACATATATCATCAATATATCATCAACAAGTGATCACCACAAGGAACACAAAGAACACAAGATGTATGTGTTGATTAAGGTTGGTTGTCATTGATGTCAACCCTTGAAGAAAGACCCGTAGCACAAAGGTTTGGGTAATGGACCCAATATTTTTTGATGTAAATATGACTCATTATTTTTTTTTCATTTTTGATAAGAATTAAATATGGATGAACTCCAAAGTGGTCCCATTATAGTGAAAGCCCTCACGGGAAGACGCTTTGTGGAGTAAGAGAACCCATGCTTAATTGTGGAATAATGAGATGAAGGACAATGATTTTTTCAGGGAAAATATCCTATATGGATAGTTCTTGTCATGTCATTTCTAGTGGTATGTGGAACTTCACATACTTCCTCACGGTTAGAGAGTTATGGCCATGAGAAGTTAGAGACCCCAAGTTTGGGTAATGGACCCAAGTTTGTTTGATGGGTAACGGTATGAGTTATGTTATATTTTCAGATAATACTATTTTATATGGATAGTACATGTCATGTCATTTATGTTGGTATGTGAAACTTCACATAACTCCTCACGGTTTGAGAGTTATGGCCTTACGAAGTTGGAGGACCCTCATATGTCATCTAGAAGCCCCAAAAGGTCAAAGTAGTCTAAGTGGTTTAAAAGATTTTAAAAGGTAAATAATAAAGCGAAGTGATGAGTGTATTATAATTCAAAGTGAATAAAAAATAAATTATTTCAATAATAAATTTAATGGATAAATTAGAAGTGGACCCAACCCTAAAATAAGGAAAGTGGGCCAAGTGACCTAGAAGATGTTTTTAAGGAAGCTACTTGGAGAGTATAAATAAGAAGCAAGGCTCTCTCATTTGAAACACACTTGAGCATATTGAATATCTATATGTTTCTGAGGTAACCAAGGATATCTAATCCGAAATTATGAGGAAAGTGAAGAAAAGAAGGCCGAAATGCAAGGAAGGATAAATTCTTTTGATGGTGCTTTCTAAGGTATGTTATTTACAGGTCATCTCACCCTTTTCGCTATAACCTTTTTTATGTAATGATTCATATCCTTAAATTGTTATTTCATTGAGAAAACATATCCAAGTATCTTTGTTAAAAAATTCATCTTGTGGGTCGTTGTATTTTGGGAGTTACACTCCGTGGAAAATAGGGTTTGTGGCCAATCCTGAAACTAGTCAAAATCAGGTGTTTCGGGTAAACATGTCATAACTTCTTCATAACAGATCCAAATTCAGTGCGACCAAATGTGTTGGTTAGGGTATAGTCTGTAGTATTTTGTGTAACAGTTTTAGATCAATTTATAAAACATTTTTGGTGGGGCACACTCTACAAGGTCTCTCTCTAGAATAAGCCAGAATTCAACAAGGTATGTCATTTTTGCTATAAATCCTTTTCTGAGAGGTTACAAGTAGTGACACTTGGAGGAATTTCAAAAAACATATTGAAGAACATTGTGTAATCTTTATTCATTACAGGTACAAAGTTATGATTATTTCAAGTCGGGGTTGTTGACTAATCCAAAACTAGTCTTGTGAGACTAAAGAAAAGTTTGATGAAAATGCTATTATCTTGCTGTTAAAGTTAAGGAAGGTTTGCAGGAATGTGATCATATACACCAAGTCTATTACAGAGCTACAAATCATATTTGGATGATGAAATTGATGAGGGCTTTTGGTTGAGGTACATGTTGAGTACATGGTTGAGACAAGTAGTTGATGAGTTGGCACATACATGAGGTGTATAGTTGATGATGTTGGTACATATTGATGAGTCATAGTTGTTGAGTAGTTGACACATGATTGGTACATACTTGGTACATGGTTGGATGCACTTGTTATGGTACAAGTTGATTACAATTTGGTGCATGGTTGATGCACTTGTTTATGGTACAGGTTGATTACAGGTTGGTGCATGGTTGATGCACTTGTTTATTGTACAGGTTGATTACAGGTTGGTGCATGGTTGATGCACTTATTTATGGTACAAGTTGATTACAGGTTGGTGCATGGTTGATGCACTTGTTTATGGTACAGGTTGAGGTACAAGTTGATGCATGGTTCAAATTTATTGGTACAGGTTTACAACAGTATATCTTACAGTGATAGTGTGACAGTGGTTCCATCATTCTACTTCTACTTCAGGGTGGCAGGATAGGGCAAGGACAAGTGGTTGTAGCCACCTTCTGGTTGTAGCGGAAGAGCATAGGGGGTTGCAGCCTCCTTCTAGTTGTAGACAGAGAATTGGGGAGTTAGAGCTTCCCTCAGGTTGTAGCCTAAGAAACTAGGGGGTTGGAGCCTCCTTCCAGTTGCAGCTGGAAAAAAAAGAAAGTTTGTGCTTCCAATGAATGTAATTCTTCAAGACATATAAGAAAAAGCATTATGTGGTTTTCTCCCAATTTGGGTTTCCACGTAAAACACTGGTGTACTGTGTATGTGTATGATTGTTCATTTGTTCATTGCCTATTTACTCTACAGTTATTGGATAATAATGCTTCATTGATATAACACTTGTATTATATGGTTAAAAGGGATTAAATTGCTCTATTACTGATTCACCCCCCCTCTCAGTAATCCAACAATTGGTATCAGAGCAAGGTTCCTTCAGGAAATAGTTTAACCACTGGAAAGAGATCATGAATTATTCTGAGAATGGAGTACCAATGTTTAATGGTCAGAATGGTTTTAAGTATGAGATGTGGAGCAGAAGGATGGAAGTATTTTTACAGGCACATGGACATTATATTTGGCTATCAGTTGTTACAAGATATGATAGTTCAAAAATGGCAAAGACTACAACCAAGAAGGAATTGAAGAAGAATAACAAAATAGCAATGGATTTCATCTGGGAAGGATTACCTAAACCAGTAAGAGAAAAGGTTGGTAAATGTTCATCATCCAAAGAACTTTGGGATAAGTTACATGACA
>ML776769.1:1869132-1890952 GCA_009831015.1 Picea engelmannii
GTTCTCCAATACTTTATCATTTAAATATTCCTTCTTGATTTTGTCACCTTACTTTATCATTTCTTGATTTTGTCACTTCTCTTTATTATTTAAATAATCCACCTTGACTTTGTCACTTTACTTTATCATTTAAATATTGATTTTTTCTTTTAGGTCACTTTGACTTCTTTGACCTTAGCGGCTTCAAGCCTTCATGTGGGGGTCCTTCATCTTCGTAAGGCCATAACTCTCAAACCATGAGGAGTTATGTGACATTCCACATACCACCGGAAATGGCATGACAAACACTATCCATCTAGGATAGTTTCACCAACAATTTCCTTGATCTTCATCTCATTATTCCACATACAAGCATGGGTCCTCCAACCATTCTTCTAGGATAACTCAATCCGCAAAGCGTCTTCTCATGAGGGATTTCACCATAAGGGGTTCACTTTGGAGTTCATCCATTTGTGCACCTTCTCAATCATGATAAGACAATAATGAGAGCATGGGTCCTCCAACCATTCTTCTAGGATAACTCAATCCGCAAAGCATCTTCCCGTGGGGGCTTTCACCATAAGGGGACCACTTTGGAGTTCATCCATTTGAGCACCTTATCAATCATGATAAGACAATAATGAGTCATCTATACATTTTTCCAACAATGCATCATATACCATTGAAACCACATCAATCCATCTTCATCCTATATCAATGACAACTCATTGATCCATCTTCATCATATCAATGACAACTCATTGATCCATCTTCATCTATGCATTCTCATCAAGGAAAATACATATTGCATTACATCAATCATCAATCAAACAATCATTTGGCATCAATCAATCACTTGACATCGATCAATGGCATCAATCAATCAAACCATTGGCATCAATGACAACATGATCCAACAGTACCCACCTAGCTCTTAGTAACCCCAGAACTATGATAATAGAGTAGGCCCTTTAACTCCTACCAAACCTTAGTATAGATGGTATATTTTCAAAGTAGTGTAAACCTCATGACACTTAAACTACCCGGCAGTGGTATACCAACTAGAAGTTTAACCTCTTACTCCAAGAGGACTCTTATATTGTTGAATCAGTGTCAACCTTAGGATGCTTAAACCACCCACCAGTGGTTTTCCAACCATGAGAACTTTAACCCCTTACTATAGGAGGAATATTTTTAGTGAGTTGATCAACCCTGAGTCAATTTGTCCTAAGACAAAAAGTTACTGCTACAAGGCTCACTCTGAACTTTATTAGTAGGAACCAATGTTGAATGTTATCATGCTTACACTTCCTTAAGCTACCTCATATAGGAGGCAAGGGTCCATGTGTCTTCTTAGCCCTTAATAACCCATGACTAAGAGAATGGAGTAGGCTTCAACACTTTCTAGACCTAGGTGGTCGATTATTAAAGCAATGTCGAACTTGAGGCATTTGAACCACTCAATAGTGATCTACCAACCAGATTTAGTGTAACCTCTTACTCTAGGAGGTTAAACTTTAACCTTGATACTTTTATTTACATCATGTTCTATTATGAAAATCACATTTAAAAAAATATTTAATGTGTTTCCTTCTTTTGTTAGATAATTTTTTTTCAATTTAAAAGGACAATAAACTTCATCGGAGTCTTAGAACATCTTAAAGTGAATCCATATCAATTTATTTTATTATGTTAATGTTTTTCATTACTTGATAAATGTGGTTATCATTCATACGTTAAACATGTCTTTCCATTACACATTCAAAGCATCTTTCTCCTCCTAATGTAGCATTTTTTTTTAAGTTGGAAAAACCTATCATAACTCACTTGTCAATTGGAAGTGAGCACATCCTCTTGCCAGATGCCTCTGCCTTTGGGTCTTGCTTCATTAACCTATTTACTTATGTCTAAGGAAGATGAGCTCTTAACCAATTAGAAGTAGTTTTAAGTCTTACTCTAGAACATAAAATATCTCTTACTATCAAATCTAAGGCTACGGAAGATGGGTCATGTGCTTTCATGCAACATCTGGCATTAATCCAATACATGATACCAAATGTTACCCTTCATTACAATTTAACCTCTTACCTAGAAAAGCAAACCTAAATTTTATTTTTATTTTTACATTATCATCCATATAAATTAATAAATAAAAATAGTCGTAGTCTAATTGTTCTACGTTTTGACCCTTTTCTAGGGATATTTTCTACCTGAAATATGGAAAGACATTGTTGGATATGCAAATTTGAGTGGTTAATTCTATATAATCCCAGTGTCCTAGGGGTTTTTCAGCATGTTGTATCCATTTCTGCATTCAGAAATGCAATTCAAACAATAGACAATTGTAATTTTGTACATATTTATGTCCACAAATTCCGACAAAAAAAAAAAAAAACATAGAACAGTTAGACAACTCCATAAAAACATATTAAAATCATTTACATACTTTCTTCCTCGTCACCTTTATTGGACTTCTTATTATCTCAAACTTTAAAGGTTTACCAATTTTCAAAGTTTTTAACAAATGGAAAGGCTTAACCTCTATTGGACTTCTTATTCTCAAACTTTAAAGGTTTGCCAATTTTCAAAATTTTTAACAAATAGAAAGGCTTAAACCTATGAAAAAAAGGTTTTCCAATTTTCGAATTTTTAACAAATGGGAAGGCTTTAACTTATAAAAAGGAAAACTTGCGCGGTCTCCCATAACATTGAAACTTGTTCATAGTATTTTTCATGAGAAGAAAACAAAACTTCTCAACAAATAAAATCAATTACATTCAAACATGAGGAAAAAAATAAATTATCATTCATATTTTAATTTTGGTAATGAGAATGTAGTAATTAATAAAAATTAAATACTACTTAAAATGATATTTTTATTAATTTGATGTCTAAAAATGATTTTAAATTTCATATTTAATGCTTCGTAAAAATGATAAATATTGGCAATGTACCATGCATATTCTGTACACATTCATATTTTAATTTTGCTTCTTAAAACAACGTCATTAACAAACGTCTATACTTGTTAATTTCAAGTTGAATATTTCCCAAAAATGATAATGTTGCGCCTAATATTGCTACGGTACAGTGCATGTTTCCTAATAAAGAGACATATTCGTATTTATGACAATATTGCTACGGTACAGTGCGTAATATTTGTATTTTAATTTTGATAATTAGAATAGTAATTAATTAAATTTAATACTTTTTAAAATAATAAATAAAATAAAACAAATGCCACTGTGGTGGCGATGTTTCTGTCGATCTCAAGTGGATGATGATCATTGATCCTTTGTTGTCATTTAGAAACTCTCAAGTTAAAATATACAATATCCAGTCGTGATTTATCCACGTTGATTATTTTACTCATTTGACAAAGGAATCGATACTCCTGTGTCTCTTCACCTATGGAACGAAGATGCCTTTCAGGCAATAGGAGACTCCCTGGGCAGATTCATAGGCTTTGACGCTCTTTCTCTCACTGGCCCTTTGAGGAGAATGGGAAGGGTGTTGGTGGAGATGGACATAACTGCTGGGCTGCCAGAAGTTCTAGAGATTGAATGGCATGGGAGAAAACTTATACAGCAACTGGATTACCTTGGACTCCCCTTCCGCTGCAACCGGTGCCACAAGACTAGCCACCTCCGTCGAGACTGTCCTGGTATGTCCTAGAACAAACCCTCTGAAGATGATGAGCTGCATCTAAGTCCTCCTGCCTATATGACTAATGATCCTTCCCTTGTCTACTTAGACACCCCTCCCATCCCCCCTTCCCCCGCCTCCCCTGGTCATCCTGACTCTTTGACCTCTAAACTCCATCAGCTGTGCCCCTCTCTTTATATTACTCTTACTGCTCCTGAAAAGGAATCTATCAACCTAGCCCACCGGTCATCTCTCCCCTCCCCCTCTCTGTCGGAAGTCGAGACGCCACAGCCTTCTGTCCCCGTGGCTTCTACTCTTGTTAGCGCCCATAGTCTTCCAACTGAGCCTATCCTCCCTCCCCCTTCGCCCCCCCCCGTCTTTGCAGCTGTCCCTACAATCTGACTTCACAGATCCGACAGATCCAACTGTTTGTATTTTCGGTTATAGGCAGCCAGAGGAAACTGATGACTCCCTCTTGGCAGCACTGAGCTCCTCAGCTCCTACACAATTCCTTCCAGACTCAACCGCCCAGTTACCTATGTTTCGGGGAAAAGAGCACATCGCTCCCTCCACAGATGCGGGTACCTCTTCCTCTCATCAGGCAGGAAATCCAATCAAATCTTTTGCTTGGTCGCATGGTCTAGGCATTAAACTCTCTCCTCTTCAAACGAGAAGTGCCAGAAAAAACAAGGACTGCTCCTCAACTCAACACTATGTCCCGGTCGTCTCAATTCAAGATGGAAAGGCCCTTAGAGCAATGAAGGCCATTGCTCGATCTAAGTAATGATAGTTCTCTCATTAAATATTCGAGGGATCGGAGGCACCCTCAAGGCTGCCTCTTTCAGAAGACTCCTAGAGCACTCCAATCCGAATGTCATTTTCCTTCAAGAAACTCTCGCGGCTGATCATTCTTCAAGAGATTTCTTGAATATCTTTCGTCCTCGGTGGGTCTCAGCGGCTGCAAATTCTATTGGTAACTCCGGTGGCCTGCTGGTGGCCTGGTATCCTGATCTCTTTGATTTTAAGCCCTTCATGACCTGTGGAGGCATACTGTTGTTAGGCAGTTGTTTTGCTACTAATCAGGAGCTGGCTCTTTTAAATATTTATGGCCCTTGTCATGACAGACCCTCCTTCTGGTCTCACCTTGTTGACAGCGGCTTACTCTCCATTCCAAATCTCATCCTGGGCGGCGATATCAACATCACTTTATCGACAGATGAACAATGGGGAGGTACTCCAACGACTGGTACAGGTAAGAACACTTACAGTGACCTCTTTACGTCCTTGAATCTTATCGATATAGTGCCAGCCAGACTTGGCCCCACCTGGCGAAATGGAAGAAGCGACCCTGAGGCCATAGCCAAGCGACTAGATCGCTTCATTATTTCTGAGGCTTTCCTAACTTCCACTGGTTTCCCCACCTCCTGGGTCGAAATCCCCTTCTTCTCCGACCACGCCCCCATCCTCCTCAAACCGAATCTCCCTATCAGATTCAAACCTTTTCCTTTTAAATTTAACCAACACTGGCTATCCTCGGCGGATTATTCGGCTCTAGTCCATTCGGTCTGGATGGATCTGTGTTACCAGACAGAAGCAAACCCCCAATTGCGGATCGTTTGGAAATTGAAAAGACTAAAGGAACTCTCAAAAGCTTGGAGCAGAGAAAAGAAGAAATCGGAGGAGTCCACTTTGCTAAATCTGGAATCGGAGATCAATATCATCTTAATAAATTCTTCCACAGCTCCCCTGTCATCGGAGGATGTCGCTACTCTAAAGGCGCGGGAGAACTTCAGAGAGAACCTTCTGCGGGAAGAAGAAAAACTTTGGAGGTTGCGTAGCCGTGAGACTTGGCTCAAATGGGGAGACTCTAATTTGAGTTACATTCATAGAGTGGCCAGTCTCAATAGAAACAAAAAATGCATTTGGTCTATCGTGAGTGAGAGTGAAGGAACGCTCCGCGGACAGGAGTCAATCAAAGCAGAGGCGGCCTCACACTTTGAACAGCTGCTAAAAGCACAAAGAAACTGTAACCTTGCTGATCAATGCACGATTGCTAGTCTTTTTAAAAATTTAGTTACAGATGCTGAAGCCACCGAACTTTACAGACCTGTTACATTGTCGGAGATAAAGAAAATTTTATTACACTTCAAAAAGGAGAGGAGTCCAAGGCTTGATGGCTGGACGACTGAATTCTTCACTTTCTTTTTCGATCTTGTTGGCTCGGACCTCCTTCAAATGGTGGAGGACTCGCGCATAAAAGGAAAAATCTCTAAAAGCCTCAACTCCACATTCCTGGTTCTAATCCCAAAGGAAAACAATTCGATTTCCTTCAATGACTTCAGACCAATCTCCTTATGCAACCTCATCTACAAGGTAATTTCCAAGGTTATCTCCAACCGGATTAAGCCGTTTCTGGAACGGAGTCTTTCTGTTGAACAGCTCGGGTTTTTAAAGGGTAGAAGAATTCAAGATGCCATCGGCGTAGCCCATGAGAGCATACACAGCATCAAACAGAAAAATCAAAAGGCACTGATCATGAAACTCGACCTCAAAAAGGCTTTCGACAGCATCGATTGGAATTTTCTGAGACTAATCCTACACTCAGTCGGATTCGGTGTAAACTTCACTGACTGGATAATGACTTGTGTCTCTAGTGCAAACTTTGCAGTTCTTATAAATGGTGAAGCGACAGGTTTTTTAATTGCGAAAGGGGACTCCGCCAGGGGTGCCCACTTTCACCATATCTTTTTATTTTAATTATGGAAGCACTCAGTCTCCTCCTCACCAAAAGCTTCTCCGAAAACCGCTTCTCTGGTATCAAGGCTTCAATCCATGTCAAGATCTTTCACCTCATGTTCGTTGATGATATTCTTCTTTTGTCAAAAGCGGATGTAGCGGAGTGGCTTGTGATTTTGGACATTTTACAGCAGTTATGTTCCATTTCGGGGCTGTCCTTAAATCCTGCAAAGTCCACAGTACACTATTGGGGTCTCTCCGACGCTGAGCTCTCTAGTCTCAAAGTTTCCTTAACCTTCATTTTTTTTTACTTGAACTTGGGCTTCAGGTACCTTGGCTACCGGCTGAAACCGGGAGCCTCTTCCTCTTGTGATTGGGGCTGGTTAGTAACCACCTTCGAAAGGAAAATAGGTCTCTGGTGCAACAAATGGCTCTCCCTGGGTGGACGACTTATTCTGGTAAAGTCGGTGCTAGAAAGTTTGGCGGTATTTTGGATGACCCTGGAACGGATTCCCACCAAGATTATTTCATAGATCCGCAAACTCACCTTCAACTTCCTATGGAATGACCTGGAGGGGAAGCGTCGATTTCATCTATGCAGCTGGCAAACTCTCTCTAGACCAAAAAGGTCGGGGGGCTGGGGATTAAAGAACCTTGCTCTTTTCAACACCGCACTTCTAGCTAATTCTTTCTGGAGAGCCATCACTATTGACAGTATTTGGCATCGATTCATTATGGACAAGTACATTGGCTCCCAGCCGCTTCATCTTTGGCTGCGTAAGACTCAGCTCCTACAGAAGAGGGCTTCACCTTTCTGAAGGGGTCTGGTTTCCTCCTCTCCGGTGATCCTCCACTGGCTATGTTGGTGGCCTGGATCGGGTGCTGACATCAAACTGAGCAGAGATAAACTTTTGGGTGTGGATGATCACTCGATCCTTTCTTTGCCTCTCCGGTCGCAGCTAGGATCCTTAAACTTTCTTTCCTTGGAACAAGTGAAGGTGGAGACCCTTGTCTCTCCTTTCCCGGATTGTTGGCTGCACAGTAGGGATTTTCCCCTTTCTGGATCGATGGCTAGGGAATGGGATTCTTTCTCGGCAGCTTTAAAACAAGCTGGTATCTCTCTCACCAAAGCGCGGGATGCCCTCATCTGGGCTGGGGGCGATGCAACTGGCAGAGTCACTGTAAAAAACATTTACGTGGCCCTTCTCCCAGCACAGGAAGTCGTTTCTCTACCTCCGTGGCTCT
The DNA here is from genome assembly GCA_009831015.1 of Picea engelmannii. Lineage (NCBI taxonomy): Eukaryota > Viridiplantae > Streptophyta > Pinopsida > Pinales > Pinaceae > Picea > Picea engelmannii. Next base: position 1,876,738 of record ML776769.1, read on the forward strand.
CTCAGATTTGGAGGTGGTCGATCCCCCTAAAGCACATTCTCTTTATCTGGCTGTGTGAAAACGAGAAAGCTCTCACCTAGGAGGGATTGCACAAGAAAGGCTGGTATGGTCCAGGTTTTTTCTATCTATGTCGTTGTGCTACTGAGGACATTCACCATATTTTGATACAATGTTCCTTTTCAACTGAAGTCTGGAACAGAGTTTTACTTCACTTCTCCCTTACTTTCTCCTGGACCGGCACCACCATTGCAGATTGTTTCTCCTCCTGGTACTCGAAAAAATTTGTGTCGCTCCCTTTGGCTGCTTTGGTTTGTTGGCAAATCTGGACTGAACGCAACAAGGCCATCTTCGAGGATGCCCTTCCTTCCTCCTTTGCGGTTTTTCACAGAACTCTGGCATCCTTCAAATGGAAACCGTCTACAGCCAAGTTGATTCATTACAAAGCTGTGGATTACTTTCTGCCTGAAGGTCACACCCTGGTGTGTTTTGACGGTGCAGCTCGTTCCTCCGGACTCTGTTGTGGGGATGGAGGCACTTTCAAGTCTCATCCCCGGAGGACCACAAAATGGTTCTTGAACTGCGGTGTGGGTACAAACACCAAAGCCGAGCTCCTGGGCCTGTGGGCCTCTCTCACCCTTGCTTCCTTTTGGTCCTTAAACCATCTCCTCGTGCTCGGAGAATCGAGAGTCATCATAGACTGGATTACTCAACTCTGCAATCTTCAATCCTATCACATTGAAGGCTGGAAACAGAAAACCAAGCAGCTGTCCAAAAGAATTTCTGATATCAACTTTCGTCATATCCCCAGATCACATAACTACGAGGCGGATGCCCTCTCCAAGCGGGCTCTCAACGAAGTGGTTGGCCGACTCTCAATTTTTCACTGTGACAGCGGACAGGAGAGCTCCATATCATTTATCAACTTCTTTGAATCATAATGGTCTCATCGTTTTGAGGGAAGGCAGCTCTGTTCGCTGTGTTTGTAATTTTTCTTTGATTGGATATTGATCACTGGGATCATGGCTCAGGTGCTTGTTGTGACAGGAGTGGTCTATTTGGACTGTGACCGATCCTGTTGTGATTGGTCATACTACTCATCACATTTTTTGCTTCATATTTATTTAGTGGCCAAACTATCTCTCCTTAACAGAACGTCTCACTGACTAAACTTTCCAGCTTCCATTGTATGCACGGTATGAGTGTAAAAACAGGTCTATTCCTGGCTATTGCACAGTTTCAAAAATACACAGCTTGCGGCTGCATTCCTCTATTGTAAATGAATATTTTATCAATCAAAAATTCGAAAAAAAAATTCATGGGAAAAAAAAACTAGATTTCTATATTAACATAAGTTTATAAAAATGTGATAATTATTATTTTCCTTATTTTCTACATTTCTTTGGTGATGTTAGAATTTTCAAATGCGGAAACATAAATATCACATAAGACAATAAAAAAGAATGCAGACAAGAAACACACCAATTTATGTGGTTAACCCAAACGTTGGGCTACGTCCACCAAACATAGGTATCGGTTGTCTTATTATTCAGATCAAGGAGATTACAACAGACTCAACTCATCTCACACACACCTCAGCCTCTACGGGCATACATCAATTTATAGAAATGTACATTAGAAACTGATTATTAAATGTAATCTCATCCATATTCTAACTTGGTCGTATTGGTTACAATCAATGTTGGATTATAGGATCTGAAATCCTATTCATGGAAGAATTCGTTGTCACTAGTTTCCAACAATCTCCACCTTGACAACAATTAACCTAATACCTTGCTCTTTCTTTGTTCATCACCTTTTCTGCAAGCCAAGAGAAGCCAGGCACTGTCGTAGCTTTTCTAACAGCAACACTGGTTTTGTGAACATGTCTGCGCAGTTCTCTTTTGTATTCACTTTCTCAAGAGAGACTCCACCTTCATCAATGACCTATCTTACAAAATGGTACTTGATAAGTAAATGTTTTGTTTTACTGTGATAGACTGGATTCTTAGCCAAGTGAATAGAATTTTGACTATCACAAAGTAACTTTACTTTGTCCTGCATCCTTCCAAACTCACCAAACAAACCTTTCAACCAAACTGCCTCTTTGCAAGCATATGAAGTAGCTACGTATTCTGCTTCTGTAGTGGATAAAGCGACAATGTTATATATATTTGGAATCCAACTAATAGCCCCACTTGCAAGAGTAAAGACATACCCTGAAATCGACCTTATCTTTTCCAAATCACCTCCAAAATCAGAATCAACATATCCACAGATTGATTCACAACCACTGTTATAGGTGATACAGTAATCACTTGTGCCCCTTAGATACCGAAGCACCCATTTAATTGTTTCCCAATGCTCTTTACCTGGATTTTCCAAACCTACTGACAACCCCAACTGCATATGAAATGTTTGGCCTTATACTAACCATCACATACATTAGACTTCCTACTTCATTAGCATATGGTATTCAATACATATATTTCTTTTCTTCTTTTGTACTAGGACATAAACTTAAAGAAAGCTTAAAATTGGAAGCCAAAGGGACTGAAACCGGTTTCACTTCGTTCATACCAAACCTCAAAAGTATCTTCTCAACATACTTCTATTATGACAACCAAATCTTACCATTCCTCCTGTCTCTGAATATCTCCATGCCCAAAATCTGCCTTGTTGCTCCTAGATATTTCATATCGAATGTCCTAGCCATCTGAGCCTTTAACCTGTTGATATCAGTTATGCTTTTGCTTGCTAAAAGCATATCATCAACATACAATATTAAGATAATGAATATGCCATTATTCAATTTCTTAAAATAGACACAATGATCATACTCACTCCTTGTATAATTTTGGCTCACCATGAAAGAGTCAAATTTCTTGTACCATTGTCTGGGTGACTGCCTCAGACCATACAATGATTTCTTGAGCCTGCAAACAAATTTCTTGCTGTGATTTTGAAAGAACCCTTCCAGTTGTTCCATGTAAATTTCTTCATCCAAATCTCCATGTAAGAAAGCAGTCTTAACATCTAGTTGCTCCAACTCCAAATCAAGAAATGCAACTAATGCTAACACAATTTGAATTGAAACGATCTTTACAACTGGTGAAAAAATCTCATGAAAGTCAATACCTTCTTTCTGAGAATATCCTTTCACAACCAGCCTTGCCTTGTACCTTTCCACCTTATCATCAACACCCTTCTTCAACTTGTAGACCCACTTGCAACCTACAATTTTCCTGTTTCTTGGAAGTTCTACTAGGTCCCATGTAGCATTCCTCTCTAATGCTTTAATTTCATCCTTCATCGCTTCTTTCCATTTATCGTTGTTTGAACCCTTCACAGCTTCCTGATAGCATGAAGGTTCATCATAATTAGTACTTAAAGAGACCGATGAAACAAAATCATCATACCTTCTTGGCGGATTTCTGACCTGTGTAGACTATTAGAATATAGAAGAATGTGTGCTCGTTTTACCATTGACGATACCCTCGTCACCCAACCATAGGCCGAAGCCACCCTCCGAGCACCTTAACCTTGACTGAGAATTACTCCGGAAAAAAACCCTAGGTTAGATAGCCAAACAAGGTGTAGTGCATCTTCCTCTAAGGATAGCGCACCAACAATAGCTTATTAGATAGTCCAAACCCTAGCCAAGAGATAGTCCAAGCCAACACTAAAATTTCTATCTGCAACAACTGCACCCGCAGCTCTCCTCCACACGTGCGCACCAAACTGGGAACTACAGTGTGCACCAGTTGTTGTCTGCAATTTTGAGATGTGTCAAATGAGAACTGGCGCCCTGTATTTAAACTGGTTCTACCAGTTCTGCTAGGGCCGACTTCTTCTTCTGTATATGTGTCTGTTCAGCATATTATTATTATTTATGGCCGACTTCTTCTCTTAGAGGCTAATAACCTAGTATAAATTATCTTCTTGAGCCGACAAGACTTCTAGGGTTATTAGCCAACTCATTAGGGTTTTCTCTTTCTTTCCAGAGTCTTCTATTCTCGTCAGGTTTACACATGGAGGTAAATACCTCCTGCAACTACCATAATATTAACACTCCCTCCTAGCTAGGGAGGTATTACAGGTAATGGTCTTGAGCACAAAAACATACCATTTACCCGGTAGCATCAATATAGTCGTCTAGACTATCTCATGACTAGATCATGAGCATCACCATCACCATCAGTTGCATCATCTCTCGAAACCATACTTCATTTGAGTAATCAGACATGATGTTGGATAAGTCACTCACACCATAGAGTGATATAAGAGCCATTCTTATAATCTAGAAGAGTAAATTCTCTTGAATCGTTTTCCGTCTGGAAAATCTTTGTTCATCATCCAATAAAATGTTGATAGTCTTCAAGGCAATTAGAGTAAAAATAGAACACAACTGTGTCTATCCATAGTAGTACATAACTACAATCCAGTGGTTCACTACCACACCAAGTAACACACAAGTACTTGATCATCAACGTGTAGTTGCGAATAGTGGAACATATCCACCACAATAGTCTTCATATACTATCATACAGTCTTCATAACAAACATCTAATAGCAATCTGCATAGAAACAATGTTATGATATAGACTGAATTATCTGGGCCAATCTTTCACTCACATCTGTGAGCTCTGAAAGAATATTTGTCTCACGAACAGTGGAACATATCCACCACAGTAGTGTTCATCTACTATCATATGATCTTCATAACAAACATCTGATAGCAACCTGCACAGAAAAAATGTTATGATATAAATTGGAACATCTGGGCCAATCTTTCACTCACGTCTGTGAGATATGAAAGAATATCTGCCCTCAGAGTAGAACAATGAGATATTTGGACTATTCTTCTCAAGCAAGGAAGAATAACTATCCTGTCTTCTAAACATGGACCATTCCCCACCCTGGGCCATTCTTCCTACACTAATCAAAGTGCACCCTGGAGAGAATGTACAACCCTAAGGAATGTTGAGTCTAGACCATTCCCCACCCTGGGCCATTCCTCCTACACTAATCAAAGTGTGCCCTAGAGAGAATGTATAACCCTAAGGAATGGTTGTCCCTGATTGTTGAGCCTGGACCATTCCCCACCCTGGGCCATTCTTCCTACACTAATCAAAGTGCACCCTGGAGAGAATGTATAAACCCTAAGGAATGATTGTCTAGACCATTTCCTCTATTAACCACAAGAGGAAAAGACTGTCCTGCATCAACCTCCAAAACGGACCATTCCTCAAGTTAACCACAATGAGAAATCATTGTCCGACGAGGTGGGCCAGTCTTCTTGAGTAACCCTCAAGAAGAGAGACTGCCCTAGACCACTCCCCATGTTAACCACAATGGAAATTCATTGTCTATGATACATCAACAATCAGACTACTTCCCATGTTAACCACAATGGAAAGTGACTGTCCGTCAGAAGTCTCAATCCACTTTCCGAACAGGAAAACATTTGTCCAAAATGGATTATTTTTCAATTTTAAAGAATAACTGTTTTCAATAATGTTTTCAGTGCTCCCTCCTAAATTGGAGAGTCATTTCTTCCTTTTTCAATAAGAAGGAAGTTGTTTCCACGAGCTCCAGCTTGAGTATGTAAACTTCTTTCATATTGGATAGAAACTTTACCAAAATGTCTACTTATCTGCTCATCTGTGGAGATATGTATTGGAGAGATCATTTTCTCCTTTCTGGACTTCATCATGGATAATGTAATGCTTGATTTCAATTGTACTTTAGTCTGGAACACTGTGAAGGCTTCATGTAGATCTGAACAATAGAGTATATCATAGTTGGAAAACTAGAACATATCTATGTGGTACTTCTTCTTTCATCATGAGATCTGATCTACTGAGTAGTCATCTTGATGTTATAGGAAATCTTCACCACGCTTCTGATGTGCACTGGAGGTTCTCCACCAAGTTATCTTCTTCTATCTACGTACAAGAGTCTCTTTCTGGTATGCCTCAAGGTCTTGAGATTTCTCTTCATACGCTCTTTATTCAATTTCTCTGGAGAACATTCTTTGCATTCATCTAATGTAGAACTCCAATTCATGGATGTTGCGGATGATATAATGACTCATGTAGAGATAAGTCTGGTTTACTGGAATAAGTAATCATCATAGTCTTCTCCCTCCATTTGGGAGAACCTCTAGTTTTGGGTCTTGTAATGCTTTCATTCATAAGTCTTCCATACATTTTTCTTCATTACGACTTTTGGTTCTTCTTCTTGATTTCTTTTAGTGAGTTCATATCAGGCTGGCAATCTTGTGATTCTTGATACAATGACTGGTTGTTCTAGTTTCTCTTTCTTTCTTGGAATCTTCATGTTCTTCTTCATGTTTTTCTTTTGCTCTAGGTCCATGGAGTTTCTTATAGATTCCATGCCCTAGAGATTCCACTTCTTCCTTTCATTATAGGATCTCGGATCTGGATGGACAAACAGGAATACTTTAAGGCTTCTCTTCGAAGAAGTCTTCTTCTGCGGTTGAACTGAACACGTACTGTCTTTCATGGCTACTACCATGGATATATATATATATATATATATATATATATATATCATCATCTTCAATGGATCATAGGATTATCTCCCTCCTAACCCTTTCTTCATGTAAGAGTGCATATAATTGGCTCCCTCAGTCTAACAGAGTCCACGCTTCCATCTACATCCTTATTGTCTTCTGCAATATATAATTGGCTCTCTTGTCTAACAAAGTCCACGCTTCTGTCTTGTTGTCTTCTACAAGATGTCATAAGTCTTTTTCCAATTTCCTCTTGATTGCTGACTTCTTTCTGTCTTTGCTTCTACTGAGTTTCTTCATGATTGATTCAATAGCTTCCACGTGATTTGTATCTCATATTTTCATGTGTATTATCTAATGATATCCATTTCCATCTAGTTTGTTCTTCTATGGATATAGTTCTTCTTGGAACATTTTATCTTTCTAAGAGATACATATACAAGATATGTATAGGGACGATGCAAACAAGATATGTACAAGAAATAAGAAGACTGTTGTTACCTTTTAGAAGAAGTCTCTTCCATCCTACTTAATCTTCTTTGTAGGTTCCTTTTCTTCAACAATCGATGCTTCGTGTTTCTCCTTCCTTTTATTTAGCTCGGGACACTGATTCTTGTAGTGACCGTACTTTTGACAGTTGAAGCACTGTATTTCTGAAATGTCTTTTTCTTGTTTTGGCTTCCTCCTTGAATCAAACTTTCTTTTGTTCTTGAAGTTCTTGAATCTTTCTGTGAAGGCTTGATCATTGTACTTCTTTTGGGGTTTCTCTTATGCGTTGATCCTTGATTCTTCTTGAGCACAGCAAGTTCAAAGTTCTTCAAATGTCGGGTACTCCTTCCTTGTGTTCATGCTTGTGGCAAATGCATCCCATGTCTTGGGAAGACCATTGAGTACTATGTTCACCAATTCCTTTTTTGAAGTGATCTCTTCAATATCTTGTAGTTGATCTCTTAACTGGGAGATCCTTACAAAGTATGATGCTATGCTGTCATCCTCATTCATCTTCATGTCACAGAGCTCATTCTTCAGACTCATAACTTGTCTGATGTTTCTGACTGAGAAAATATTTGTTAGGGCATCGTACATCTTCTTCGATGAGTCAAGATGGGAGATGTAGGGTATCAAGTGTTCTTTTATGGAATCCACTATGATACTCATGGCATTGATGTCAGCATCTTTGAACTTCTCAATAGCTGCAACGTTCTGCGGTTCCTTCTCTTTTCCTTCTTCAAACTCTGGCTTCACGATCTTTCCTTTCACGATATCCAACACTTTATTCTTGGCAAGGATGAGGTCAATCCTTGTATTCCACGCTCTGAAGTTAGAGGCTCCATCTAACTTGTTCTCAGACTTCATAGAGTTAGTCATGGCTTGCTTGACTTGGTCAAACCCTAGATTTGACCAGAAATTCAAACTTCACGTCTTGGCTTGCTGAGAGTATCAGGAGATGCGCTAGGCTAGAGCACACTGATCTACCCAGAGATTAGGTCAATCCATTCACTTAAGGTGCCTCAACAAGAGGATTAGGGTTTCTGCAACTGCTCCTGCTAGTAACCCTGGCGGAAGTGTCTTGGAAGTTGCTTCTGCTAGTAACCCTAGTGGCAATTCCTCAATGAGCTCAATATCCTAGTGGCTATGTTTCCTTCCAGCGTTTAGACTGAATGAAGGAGGTGTGGGCCCATAACCTGTTAGAATATAGAAGAATGTGTGCTCGTTTTTCCATTGACAATACCCTCATCACCCAACCATAGGCCGAAGCCACCCTCCGAGCACCTTAACCTTGACTGAGAATTACTCCGGAAGCAAACCCTAGGCTAGATAGCCAAACAAGGTGTAGCGCATCTTCCTCCAAGGATAGAGCACCAACAATAGTTGATTAGATAGTCCAAACCCTAGCCAAGAGATAGTCCAAGCCAACACTGAAACTGCTAGCTGCAGCAGCCGCACCTACAGCTCTCCTCCACACGTGCGCACCAAACTAGGAACTACAGTGCGCACCAGTTGCTGTCTGCAATTATGAGATGTGTCAAATGAGAACTGGCGCCCTGTATTTATACTAGTTCTGCCAGTTCTGTTGGGGCCGACTTCTCCTTCTGGATATGTGTATGTTCAGTATATTATTATTATTTATGGCCGACTTCTTCTCTTGGAGGCTAATAACCTAGTATAAATTATCTTCTTGAGCCGACAAGACTTCTAGGGTTATTAGCCAACTCATTAGGGTTTTCTCTTGCTTTCCAAAGTCTTCTATTCTTGTTAGGTTCACACGTGGGGGTAAATACCTCCCGCAGCTACCATAATATTAACATAGACCTCCTTAGGGAAGTTTGTGGCTCATCCATAATCTGTTGACTACCATCATCAACCATGTCTTCCTCTGCTGCAGGAGGCTCTTCATGAACATCTTCTAAAACTTGTTCATGTTCACCTTCATTAGTTTCAAACTGAATTTGTTGATACTTTGTTGCTTCTTCCTATTTCATTTGAACATCTACATTTGATTTGATGAGAGATGATTCATCAAATATTACATCTCTGTTAATGGTGATCTTGTGGGCAGTAGGATCCCACAACCTGTACCCCTTAATACCATCACCATATCCAAAAAATATAAGCCTTTTTTTTATTTTGGATCTAATTTAGAACGCTGATGTTTCGGAATTAGAGCATAGGCATCACAAGCAAAAAATTTAAGATTAGAATAATTACAAGGGTGACCTGTTCATACCTCCTCAGGAATTTTGCATTCTATTGTTGTTGATGGTGATCGATTCACCAAATAACAAGTTGCAGTTATTACTTATTCCTATAGTTCTTGCTGCAAATTGTTGTTACTAAGCATACTCCTTGCTCTCTCTAGAAGATTCATGTTCATGCGTTCAGCAACTCCATTTTGCTGAGGAGTATATGCAATGTTTTTATGCCTATCAATCCCAAATTCCTTGCAATAATTCTCAAACTCCATTGACATAAATTCACCACCATTATCAGTTCTTAAACATTTAATGGATCTACTGTTAGAATATAGAAGATGGTGTGCTCGTTTTACCATTGATGATACCCTCGTCACCCAACCACAGGCCGAAGCCTCCCTCCGAGCACCTTAACCTTGACTGAGAATTCCTCCAGAAGCAAACCCTAGGCTAGATAGCCAAACAAAGAGTAGCGCATCAATCCCCAAGGATAACACATCACAAAAGCTGATCAGATAGTCCCAAACCCTAGCCAAGAGATATTCAAGCCAAAACTGAGAACTTGCTGCTGCTACAGCTGCACCAGCTCTTCCTCCAAACCTGCACATCAAATTGCAACTGCAGTGCGCACCAAACTGCAGAACTACAATTCTGAGATGTTGTCAAATGAGAACTGGCGCCCTGTATTTATAGTAATCTTGCCAGTTTGTTGGGGCCGACTTCTCCTTATGGGTATGTGTCTGTTCAGTATATTATTATTAATTCTAGCCGACTTCTTCTCTTGGAGGCTAATAGCCTAATATAAATTATCTTCTTGAGCCGACAAGGCTTCTAGGGTTATTAGCCAATTCATTAGGGTTTCTCTTACTTCCCGGAGTCCTCTATTCTCGTCAGGTTCACACGTGGGGGTAAATACCTCCCGCAGCTACCATAATGTTAACATCTACTAGTGCTCTTTTCCACTAAATCTCTAAACTGCTTGAAAACTGTAAATACACCAGCCTTACTCTTTAACATATAGATCCACACGTTCCTAGAGAAATCATCTATAAAAGTTACAAAATATGATGATCCTCCATATGAAATAGTAGGGGATGGCCCCCAAACATCAGAATGGATATAATCAAGGATTGCCTCACTGGTGTGTCTTCCAGTTTTAAATCTCTGCCTATTATGTTTTCCATAAATACAGTGCTTGCAAAAATCTAACTTTAAAGACTTTAGACTAGGAAGCAATTTGCGATCAGATAATACCTTCAATCCTTGTTCTCTCATATGACCCAACCGTTGATGCCATATTCGAATAGAATCATTTTCGTTCTCTGATATCATTGTCGCATGATCTAATTCAGTCCTCCCTTCTAACAAAAACATGTTACCAACCTTCTTTGCTTTCATAACTAGTAGAATTCCTTGCTAGACCTTCATAACTCCACCTTGAACAATAGTCTTGTAACCTCATGTGTCTAAGACTCCCAAAGAGATTAGGTTCTTCCTAAGCTCAGGTACATGTCTTACATTAGTTAGTATTTTAACAGTTCCATCAAACATCTTAATTCGAATGCTACCAATTCCCACAACTTTAGATGAAATATCATTTCCCATGTAAACTACTCCATCATCTATATATTGGTAAGTAATAAACCAATGTCTATGAAGACACATGTGGTTTGAAGCACCAGAATCTAATAACCACTGTTGATCATGATGTTAACCAATACTAATTAATAAAACTTCATCAACCATATCTGAACCTGTTTCGGTTGCATTTGCTTCCTTCGTCTATTTTGGAGGGTTTTCTTTGGAGGCTTGTTGTCGCTTCCAACAGTCCTTCTTCAGGTGTCTAGATTTGCCACAAAACTAGCACTTAAGCTTGCTCTTTCTGCCCTTCAACTTTGACCGAGAGAAATCCCTTTGACCGTGTCCTCTTTCTTTAGGTTTTCCTCTGATCACCATCGCCTCAAATGTAGAGGTTTCTAGATTGGATTTCTTTATTGTTTCCTCATATAGTAAAGCTCCAACAATATCATCAAACTCAATACTTTATGTTGAACTAAAACTAATAGAGGTAACAAAGTGATCCCATGACGTGGGCAAAGAACACAATAATGTAATTGCCTTATCTTCAAATTCAAATTTCATTCCCATGCTAGTCAACTGAACTAAGAGAGTATTAAATGTATTCAAATGATCAGCTATCTTCGTACCTTTCTTCATGCACAAACTGTACAATTGTCTTTTCAGGAAGATCATGTTCGTCAAGGATTTTGTCACGTACAGGATTTTCAGCTTCATCCACAAACCTTTTGTTGTCTTCTCCGAGACAATATTGAACAGAACATTGTCGACCAAACATAGGCGTATGGCACTCAATGCTCTCGCATCCATCTCATCCCAGTCTTCGTCTATTATGGATGTGGGTTGTTTTTCTTTTCCCAAAAGCGCCTTCACCACACCTTGTTGCACGAGCAGATCGTGCATCTTAACCTTCCAGATCTCGAAATTGTTTTTTGCCATTAAACTTCTCGATTTTGAACTTATCGCTCTGCATCTTTTTCATTAAAGGAAACATAAAAAAACAAACACCGTTGCTTGTAATAACCAAAGCCCTTTCAAAAAAATATATGAAAGAACAATAATTTAATCTTAACAAGGTTTTATAAAAAATTTAATACAAAACCTTTTTAACCCCGCCTTTTATTAAAAAGAAATTTAAAAATTCACCTTTTAATAAAAAAAATTAATAAAATTCACCCCACATTATTCCTCCCCTTTTCATATATATATTTAAATCCAAATATAATAAACTTTTAACATCCTCCACGTGACTTAAACACATTTTTTTTTTTAATTAAAAAACACTCCACCTTTACATATTATATTTTAATTCTAAAATATAATAAAACCTTTAACACTTACATGTAAAAGTATACATTTAATTTTTTGAGAAGGAATAATCATACGAGGGTTTGATAAAGGAGGTCGGCGCTCCCTTGGAGTAGATAGACGGGCGCCGAGGTAAAAACAAGGAGGCCACTACACAGCCGACGCTCCTTTTGGCAGTTAAGGTGAGTGTTGGCTGTCTCTCGACGCTCCCTCTAAAATTTCTGATCGGCGTTCCCCCTAGACGTGTTGCCCAGTGTCGGCGCTCTCTTCTCAATGGTAGCCAAGTGTTGATGTTAAACTCCCCCTAGACGTGTTGCCCAGCGTTGGTGCTCCCTTCACAATGGTAGCCAAACGTTGATGTTAAAATCGACGCTTCCTTGCAAAAGATCAGTGTTTCTCATTTTTAATGACTTTCAACTCTGCTTCCAACTCTGCTCTGATATCAATTATACCAATTGTTAGAATTTGCAAATGCGGAAACACAAATATCACATAAGACAATAAAAAAGAATGTAGACAAGAAACACAACAATTTACATGGTTCACCCAAACGTTGGGCTACGTCTACCAAGCATAGGTATCGGTGGTCTTATTATTCAGATCAAGGAGATTACAACAGGCTCAACTCATCTCACACACACCTCAGCCTCTACAGGCATACATCAATTTATAGCAATGTACATTAAAACTGATTATTAAATGTAATCTCATCCATATTCTAACTTGGTCGTATTGGTTACAACCAACGCTAGATTATAGAATCTAAAATCCTATCCATGGAAGAATTCGTTGTCACCAATTTCCAACAAGTGAGAGTAACAAAATCATATACCGTGGGACAGAAATATTCATGAAAAAATAGTCACTTACAAAAGTCACTATAAGGACTATATGTTTATATGCATTAGTCTAAATGTTCTATCTTTTGGAGGTTTTTCAATAACTTTTTTAGTTTGATTTTTCTAGAAATTAGGTGATGAATGGTTGAATCTACAGATTTGAGTGGTTAAGTTTGTATAATTGCCCAATTCCAATCAAAAAACTTAAAAAATAGAACTTTTAGCCAACTCCGACCTATCTATCTAATTCTTTGTTTTTAAGATTGAAAATTATGTAATATACAGAATTGTCTTTTAGTTTGACCCACATACTCTATTGTAAAAACACATTTTAAAACAAAGCCCACTGCTCAAAACAGTGACTATTATCAGATCGATCAGATTAAGTGTGTTAGTATTATTGGATTGGAAACTTTAAGTTTTAGTGATTGTTGTAAAGTGAAGTCTGGTACCCTGGTCCCCCGAAACCCTGATAGCCCGATCTATCGGATTGGCCCCTCAATTATCGGCTCAACAATTTTTTTGTGAAATTCTTTGTGATGCAAAGCAAAGGGACCGATCCCCCGATCAGAAAAGAATCGTGAGTTAGAAATAATGCTTATTTGGGGGTTCAGTCTGTTCAGGTCCGCTTATTGCTAGAATCGGTTACACTTTCTACGGATCTAGCCTAGGTGAAGCGGTGATGCTTACCTATAAATGTATCTCGTTTTTTATCAATAAACTGTGTGTGATTTGTGAGCTTAATTCTTTCAATTCTTTCATGGTATCAGAGCAGGTTAGCGATTGCTGCATTGAGAAGCCATCCATCAATCTGCTGCGTGGAGGAGCCATCAGTCAGACTCTGATTCGTTGTGCGTGGAGGAGGTCACATTTATTGATAAGCTCTAATTGCTATAACTGATAGAGCCTTCGATTGAAGCTTTATTGCTACCATCGTTGAATCTGTCTGCAGAAGAAAAAGCACGCCCCAGTCCTGGTTTCTTGCTTGCCGTCTGATATAAACAACATCTGTGAATCGTCCAACACAGCCTTGTATTAAGCCATCGATCAGTTGACCTGTGCATCAACATCTGAAAAGAAGAAGTTCGTGGAAGGCACCAGTTGTTTCTACACAGAAAGTTCTGTCTCTAAGAGGTAATATGGATTCTTTACCTATGGACAAATTTGATGGTAATAATTTCCATACATGGAAAGTTAAAATTCAAATGCATTTGATGAATAGAGGTTTGTGGAGCATAGTAAAAGGCACAGAACAAGCACCT
>ML776769.1:1894617-1933542 GCA_009831015.1 Picea engelmannii
AGAGCGGAAGCCGTGTGATTGCAGAGTGAGTTTCAGTGCTGAGGAAGACCAGATCAGACAGATAGATGAAAGTTCTAGTGTTGTAATGTTTTGTGTTGTATTGCAATTTGTAAAGTAAGCATTAAGGGAGGGTGTTAGAATAACGCTTACTTTAGTAAGAGATAACTGTTGTAACCGTGAGTTTCAATGAGACTGTTGTAACTGTGAGTTTTCTAGGTTTACTATTATTAGCTAATCAGATCCACTTAAGTCAGTGATCTGCACGCTATATATGTAACCTCCATTTGTTTGTTAAGGAATGGAAAAACGTTTTGTGTTGTGTGAATTAATTATTCCCATTTTAACTATTCTCCACTATAAATTTTACAAAATCTTATAATTTAAGCAATTCTCCACGATTTTACTGTAATTTGTAGAAATATTTACAAACCTGATACTTAAAAGTCTTGCTCAAAGTCTTTATTGTAAATTATTGGAAGCCTTACAAAATCATATAATTTGAACGAATCTCCATGACATTGCCGTAAAATATAGCCGGAAAAATGATTATGTATGCCTTTACTGTAAATATAGTGTTAAGAATAACAATCGAGGCTTCTTTGCAAACTTCCACTGCAATTTATTTTGTGTAAATCGTGATTTATTCACACGTTTTTCTGTATTACATGTAGGTGTTTGATCAGGAATCTTTGAAAGCTCTTGTAGCCGAGTTCAGGAAAAATCTGGGGTTTTCTGTAACAGGAAATGAGGTTTGCATAAATTTTATCGTACACCGAAATCATTTTGTATATATGCATATAGGAAATGTTACAAGTATTTGTTGTTCCCTGTGTGTATTTATTAATGAATGTAGTGATGGAAGCCCCAAATTTAGGTATGATAAGATCATTTTTAAATATTTAACTCCATTTATGATACAATGGATACAACAGTAGATAATTGTCCTCGCTTTTAAATAGGTAAAATCATGTCACGAGTACTTTTTCAGATGGATTAGCTTAAATTCTTTGTAAATTGGGGTTAAAGGTCTTCATAATTGAAGAATAATCTTCGTCAGGTTATTTGGTCTTTTATCCTACTTGTTCTTTGTTGGATTTGTAGGACTCTTAACACAAGCCAGTGAAATCAATCACAGAAGAAATGTGTGGGGATGATCAAAGAAGTCCTAAGAAACTCAAAGTAAAGCACACTTCACTTGAGGTTCAAAGTCTCAACATTGCATTAGTAACCAACGTAGTACAAAGAGATTGCCATTTTGGAGGTTAATATTAATTATTTTTCTATTTTTCAATAATATCTTTCTGCATTAGCTCAGCCTGAATTTCTTTAAAATAAATTAAGATTAGATCATTTTCATTGAGTTTTACTTAATTTTTTTTATTTTTTATTTTTCTCCAATATCAAAAAAATCTACTCAGGTTGATATGTGACGTTGATCTGGCTGGAGATGCATGGAGAAGGAGCGTTGGTAAAAGAAACATACATTTAAGTTTGATTGCATCGTACGCTCCAAATTACCCCCCTCCTATGATTTCTAAAAGAGTTATGGTTCCGATTTCTGGTTCCCTGAATTTTTGTTGGGCGTTAAAGAACTTGAAGTTCCATTGTGGTTCCAAGTTAGAGGGAGTCGGCATCAAACTGTCGCTTGTTTAGAAGGGTCCGTCGTGGCGTGTCAGTGTGTAGAGCAGATTTAGTGCCTTATAAATTTTGACATCTTTCATTTTCTCTTTTCTGGTTAATGGGACTTGTTTTCCATGAAGCCCAATTTTCTTTTGTGTGAACCCTGATTGCACTGTGCAAAGAATGTCACAAAACAGAAAATGGTCGATGTGATCTATGTTCCCCACCATCTTATACTTGTTTGCGACGAAGCCCGATTTTCTTGTGTGCACCCTGATTGCAGTGTGCAATGAATGGCACACATTTAACAGAAAACGGCCGATGATTTCTATGTTCCCCACCATCTTATTAGAATTACGACTCTTTCACAATATAGAATTACCATTCTTTCACAACATATTAAAATAAACAGATCACAATACAGAATTATAACTCTTTCACAGCAGATTAAAATGCTTCACAACGGATCACAATATAAACTCAAAAGATAGAGTTGAATGTATCACAAAATACTCAATTGTAAGTACGAACACTCAAGAGGAGCTCATTTAAAATACTCAATTGTAAGTATGAACACTCAAAAGATAGAGTTGAATGTATCACAATATTCTCAAAACAAAAAGCAGCTCATTCAAGTATTTATGCACTCAAGTCTTTTTAATTATTATTTAGTCATAAAAAAATTTGTTAATTTATTTTGTTATTTTATTAATTCTTTTAAGTGTTGATTAAATTATTAAAACAACTATTGGAGGGGATCTATTGGAAAAACCTTAAAAGAATATCATATGTGTACACCCATAGAATATCCAGGTATTTGAGATGTTATTCCATTTCTAATTGCAATTGATTTGTATGATTGACATGATGATATATATTGTGATTTTGGTTCTTCCCACTAGGGTAGATAGAAAAGTGGTGTCTTATCCTCAAGCTCTTGTTCTTCTAAATAAGTAGAATTCTCACTCCCTTAGTCTACTATATGATCCACTTCCTAATTTGCACTTAAGTGATGGGATGATACTGTCATTGAGTTATATCTATTTAGGTGTAATGATCATGCTTCAGTTTTTCTATGTCTTATATAGTGATTATGCTAAGATGTTTTAATATTAATAATTTAATGGCATGTTTCATTTATGATTACTCATGACTATGTTGCTTAATTAAGGTTGCTATGGATACCTTTCAAAAACACATGATAATGTTAGTGTCCAAGCAAATGTGTCCATGCCTATTTTAAAGTTACATTGCAATGCTTAAAGTATTCAAGGTATAAGCTATTTCAAAACTTACACTTAATGGAGGATAAAACATATGACCTTGAGTCTGAGCCTCAACTCAAAGTTAGAACAAAATAGTAATCATGCTAACTATAGAGATGGAAATTATATACTTCGCAATTTTGGCAATTATGCATGGAGTCAAAATTTAGTCATACCTACTATAAATTATCTACACTTAGTCTTTAGTAATCACATACTTAATGATCAATCCTTTTCTTTTCTTGTGATATTCTTCCTTAGTGGCTTACAATATTGCAAGTTATTTCTTCTTCTCCTATTTACATATTGCCTCTAAGTTTGTGATGGACTCTACCAACCCTTTCCCTTTACAATATGTTGTAGTGTTCTTGTTACCTCGATTTTGACAATGGTTTCTTTCTCTGTGATTTCTAAGGCCTTACGTAGGTGTGGGAGAACCTCCTCAAAAGATGTGGATAACTCTTCTCCTACCTCCATTGCAAATTCATGAAATTTTTCTTAAATCATTCAGGTATTCAATCTTGTTTCTTTAACATAACTAGTGCAATAGTTCTCTACTCCATTTGGTTAGATAAAAATGTGGTGGTTTCCGTTCCTTGTTTTCTCAATTGACTGTAATTTGTTGTAGCCTATTTGACTTGTATCTACAACAGTTCTCTTTATTTTTCCCATTGTCTTGTTTGTTCCTTGAGATATAGATTATGAATCCACACTTTTCTCATGCATTCATGCTTCTCCTTAACTAGATTCCTTTCATCTTTGATTTTGATTCTATAATAATCTTGGAAAGTGAGGGTATATCTATCTTCCACAAGTCAATGACAAGTTGTAGTGAGAGCTCATCTCCCTCTCTAACTTCTTCCACCATAAGAACTAATTGAGGTCATATACTGAATGAGTCCACTCTTCCACTCCCTTATCTTGAATACTCCACTATAGAATCTTTTTGTTTGATCTAAACACCAAACTCAAATGTAGAACTAGTTACATGCATTGTGACTATTGGGCTATACACTACACTTGACATGGGTTGTGACAATGAGTCGGTAGTCATCATAGTAGGTGATGCAGGAGCATCGCCAGCAAAGCGCGTGTGGAGAACAGTTGGGCGCACCAGCGCGTATTTTGAAAAATTTTGAATTCCAAAGTTGGCATATTAATGTAATATCTGAAAAATATTTTGATTTATGAACATATTTAATACTCGGAGGTTGAGTCATCGCATAGGATCGATGAGGGAATGCATTTTTCTTTAATGTTGAATATTGCAGTATAGGTCTGGAGCTTTCGCTCTTATCTGTCTGACTCGAATATTTATTTTAATAAATATTAAGTAGTTAAGAGATTTTATTTTAATAGGATAGCCCGGAGTAGTTGGAGGGAAAGGCTCGAAGAGCCCCTCTTGTATAAAGTTTTGTAGTGTTTCCGAGAGAAGGCGGTTGAATCTATTATGTAGGTTGTCATTGTAGTTGTTGGCTCTCTAGTTGTTGATAAGCTGTTGATAGACGATAATTGAGGAGTTGTTGAATCTATTGGATGGGTTTCCATTGTAGTATTTGTTGGCTCTCTAGTTGTGAATGATTGTTGAACCTATTGTATATGTTGTAGAGTGTTGAATAATAGTGTATGAATCCATGTGTATGTGATTGTTGAATGAATATAACAGAGGAATATTGTCCCAAATGTATGGTGTTGTTGTGTCTATCTAGATGAATGAATGGTATACTTTTCTGCTTATTTGAAGTTCTCTGTTATTTATTGTTCTTGTGGTTTATGAAGACATTGACATGGTTTCCCCCGGGGGGGCAGCTCAATTGGCAAGTGCCGTGAAAATGAAGTTCCATGAGGTTTCGAGTTCAACTCCCCCCGACTTACAATGTGTGTCACGTATGGGGCCTCGTGGGCACACCTGGAGGTTATAGTAGTAGCAGTTGGATAACACGGCCACGTGTAACGTGAGAACGTGCCCAACTAGTTGTTGATTCCTCCAGACATAAAAAAAAATAAATAAATAAATACATTGACATGGTTGAGTGTATGAGTTGTTGTGAAGATTAAATAAGTTTCAATTGTTTATCTTCTATGAGCAAGTGCAAGGTGTGCATAACGTCCACAAAGTGTGCGTGACTGAGTCTGTTTCGACTCGAAGCTCAGAAGAGGTAACATGAAACTTATATATGCAAGGAGTGCATATGCTTCCACAAGGAGTGCGCGAGCAAATTTGTTTTGACCCAGAGGTTTAACCTAGATAGTTGAAGTCGGCATGTAGGAGGAATTGTGCTCAGAGTCATATTGATCCAGGTGGATATTGGTGGCCACTCGCCTATTCCACTTGGACCCCCACCATTGTTTCTTTCAGTTTTTCAGTTTCCTTAATTGTAGCACAATTTACTATTTTTGGCAGTTTTTTGGGTCCTGAACTTTCGGAGTCGTTTTGAGGCCCTAAACGACGTTTTTTGGGCATCAAACCTCCAGCAAATATGAATTTGTTGCGGACTTGATATTTGTTGCCAACAGTTATAGTCCTTGGATAGATATTTCTAACGATGTATCATGTGCGTCAAACGGAGATAGTATGCCAAAGTTACAACCCCGAGAAATTGATGTACCAATTTACCACAACGGGGCCCATATTATGGCGTTTCATCTCCTAGGGTTAGGTTTTTGGATGTTTAGGATTTTCCACTGTTTCTCAATAATATATAGGCCTTCAAGCCTCATTGTAACACAGAGTTCATAGGCCTGTAGCCGCCACATCTCTTCTCAAAGATAATCTACCAGTGCCCTAGCTAGTTTATTTCCATTATGTCTGTAAACAAATTTTAGTTCTTTGATATTAATGAAATGCAGTGTTATTTTCGTGCATCTTTGTATTTATGGTTATTTGTGTATTCTGTTGCATTCCTGCATAAATTGGGATCACATATTGTTCAGGAGGAACAATCGAGCATAAAAGGACTGTTGCAAAGAGTACAAGGTCATCCTTTAGTGGTCAAGATTGAAGGAAGTTTGTCCACAAGGAGTGCGTGAAAGAGTCTCAGACTCGAAATCTCAAGAGGAGTAGTGTGACTTTAGTCACAGAGAAGTGGTTGGAGAACATTCGCAAGGTGTGTGCAATCATCCACAAAGAAATTGAGTTGTGGAGAAGAACCCATTGCAAGGCGTGCACAAGCTAAAAATTCGACTAAGTGTCGACGAGAGTGTTCGGAGGAACAAAGAAAGTCAGGGAAAGATAAGCTTAAGAGGGAGAGAAGTGAGAAATATTCAAAGGGAAGAATATTTTAAGGTTTCCCAAAATCCACGGACCAAATTTTTTCAGGAGGGAGGAGGATTATTCCAAACCGTCAGATCTGGGAGAACTAAGCGGAGGATTGGCCATAAATTGTTTCGGCACTTTGTGGTTAGGGAAGTTTGGAGGTGTTGTAGGAGCAAAGTCACGAAGTCCGAAGTCACGAAGGAATCTCAACTGTTGGTTGCGGAGAAGGCATGTGCCAGTGGATTAGGAGGTTCAGAAGTCGGAAGTCTGGAGGTTTGTGTGTGAGGTGAGTATGAATTTTGTGAAGTCGCGAAACCTGGAATAGAGTGGGGCCGTTAAAATACAAGAAGACACGCAGCACGAGATATGGAGATTCAGAGGAAATCACTTCAGAAAGAACAAAGTAGGAGATCATGATATTTATGAAGTCTGAAATCGCAAAGGGTTGGTCCACGGTCATAGCCCGTGGTCACTTAGGAGGAGAGATTAGCGTGGGGATAGCACTCACCAGTTTGGTGTTGCCAAGAGCGTCGGAGGGCGGAATCACAAGTGATTCGAACCTGTGAGTAATACAAAAGGGGCATGTGTGTTAGGCATTCAGATTCTATTAAAGGCCTGGAGAGTCAATTCGACTCAAAAGTTTGAAGATCCAAAATCGGGAGGTCGAGCAACCCTTAAGAGAGAAGGGGGGTCTACACCAGAGTGGTATCAGAGCAAGCACATAATTCACTTTTGTAGAAGGAGAAGTAGACTGATATCATCGAGTGGTATCAGGTATGTCAGCACAATGTCGCCCAGAAGACGTGTAGAGTTTCCCATAGAAAATAGAGCTATGGGAATGGAGATGAGAAAACTAAGGGCAAGGTTGGATGTCATGGAAACGGCGCAAAGAAGAGCACCTGATGCTAGAGACATCAGTGATGCAGAAAATGAAGAAGTTGAAGTTGAATAAGTTGTAGCCGAGGATGCTACGGAGGAACGCTTGCTGAAAGCGGTTGTCAAGTTGGGAGCCAGAGTGAAGATCGATGTCCCAATGTATGAAGGTAATTTGGAAACCGAAGAATTTCTTGATTGGATACGAGAAATGGACAAGTATTTTGACTTTGAAGATGTCGATGAGGAGAAGAAGGTGAAACATGTTGTCACCGGGTTAAAATAACATTCAGCATTGTGGTGGGATGAACTACAGGCTGACAGGAGGAGCAAGGGAAAACAAAAGATTAGGAATTGGGATAGAATGGTAGCCAAGCTAAAGGCTAAATTCATACCTAAGGATTACCAGATAAACATGTTTAGGATATTCCAGAACCTGAGACAGAAAGGAATGACTGTGAAGGAGTACATGGAGGAGTTCTACAGAATGAACATCAAGGCTGGAAAAAGAGAGAGAGATGAGGAAAAGGTTTACAGGTACATCAACGGCCTGAGATATGAAATCCAGGATGAAATCAACATGGCGACAGTTAGAACAATAGAGGATGCATATCAGATTGCGCTGAAAGCAGAAGAGAATTTGGCAAGGAAGCAGAGTCAACAAAATAGAGGTAGAAGTTTGAACAGAGGCAAAGGAGTTGCCCATGACAAGACACAAAATCCCAAAGGTGAGGTAGAGAAGCCACATAGTCACTCTAAGAGAGGAGGAAGTTCCCAAGGAAGGCAGAGTGGTGGTAGAAATTCTTTTCCTAGAGGAAGAGGAAGAGGTAGAGGAGGAGAAGTAAGATGTTATGTCTGTGGAAAAACAAGGCACATGTCTTGAGAATGCCCCGAGAGAAAGAAAGAGGGAGGCAAAGATCACATTTTAGAAGCGCAGAAGCGAAGTGTTGAGGAAGAAGGTGAAAAGGATGGGAAATCCTTGATGATAAAGAAGGTTCTTTTGAAGTAAGATCCAGAGATTGAAAAGCCGACGCAGAAGGACAGTTTGTTCAAGACATCTTGCAAGACTAAGGATAGAGTTTTCAAGGTAATAGTTGACAGTGGGAGCACTGACAACTTAGTATCCACAGAGATGGTGGAGAAATTGGAGCTAGAGATGAATTCACATCCGACGTCGTACAAAGTCGCATGGTTTCAAAAGGGTCATCAAGTAACAGTAGCTAAACAATGCCTTGTTGAATTCAAAATAGGTGGATATAGAGATGAAATCCTGTGTGATGTGATTCCCATGGATGTATGCCATTTTTTTTGGGAAGACCATGGCAGTATGAAAGGAATGTCATTCACAATGGGAGAAGAAATACCTATACTTTAGATAAGAATGGTAGGACACACATGTTGCTACCAATTGAAGAGAAGAAAGTGGAGGATGAATCCAGCACGAGAATACTTGTCATGAGTGGGAAGGAACTCTTGAATGAAATTAAGAAGGAACAGGAGATGCATTTTGTTGTAGTGAGGAAGCCGAGAGTTATCCTTACAAGTACTTCTATGGAATATTTTCCTGAGGAAATTTAGGAACCGTTAGAGAATTTTGCCGACATTGTAGTGGATGAGTTGCCAAGCTCATTGCCACCTATCAGAAGTATCATCCATCACATTGATTTTATATCGGGAGCAAGCCTTCCGAATAAAGCAGCGTATAGGTTGACACCTCAAGAGAATGAGAAGGTGAAAAGACAGGTTTAGGATCTGTTAGACAAAGGATTGGTTAGAGAAATCTTGAGTCTGTGTGCAGTACCAACTATATTGAGTCTAAAGAAGGATGGAGGATGGAGAATGTGTACAGACTCAAGAGCCATAAATAACATCACCATCAGATACAGATTTCCATTGCCAAGGATGGATGACTTAATGGATTGTTTAAGTGGAGTGAACTATTTCTCAAAGATAGATTTCAAAAGTGGATATCACCAGATAAGGATGAGAGAAGGTGATGAGTGGAAAACAACATTCAAGACAAATGAGGGATTGTATGAATGGCTTGTTATGTCATTTGGCTTGAAAAATTCCCCAAGTACTTTTATGAGGCTAATGAATGAAGTGTTAAAATATTTCATTGTCATGTTTTTGATTGTATATCTGGATGATATATTGGTCTTTAGCCAGACTAAAGAGGAGCATTTGAGACATTTAACATTGGTGATGAGGAGGCTGCAACAAGAGAAGTTGTTGATTAATTTGAAAAAGTCTTCTTTCACGAAGATAGAACTCATATATTTGGGTTTTGTGATTTATTCAAATGAATCGAAGATAGATCCTGAAAAAGTGAAAGAAATCAGAGAATGGTCATCGCCAAGAAATATCTTAGAGGTGAGAAGCTTCCATGGATTAGAAAGTTTCTATCGAAAGTTCATCAGAAATTTTAGCGGGATTAGTGCTCAAATGATGGATACAGTGAATAAAAGAGACAAGTCTTTCAAATGGACAGAAGAGGCTAAGAAGAGCTTCAATATATTGAAGGAGAAGATAACAGAAAAACCGAGTATGGTTTTACCGGATTTCAGGAAGATATTTTAGGTAAGATGTGACGCGAGTGGAATTGAAATTGGAGCGGTCTTGAGCCAAGATAATATACTTGTTGCATATTTCAGCTGGAATTTGAACGAAACTAAAAAGAAGTACTCCACATACAATAAAGATTTGTATTCCATACTTCAAGATTTGAAGAAATGAAGGCACTATCTTGTAGCAAAGGAGTTTGTTTTGTACAACGATAATCAATCTTTGCAATTCATAACCAGACATGAGAAATTAAACCAGAGACACACTAAGTGGATAGAGTTTATGAAAAATTTCACTTTTGTTATTAAACATATTTATGGTAATGCTAACAAGGTTGTTGATGCATTCAATAGGAGAAATTTGATTTTGCAGGAATTTCAAGTGAAAACCTTGGGATTTGAACACCTTAAGGAAATGTATCATGATGATCCAGATTTCAAAGAAGCATATGAAGCATGCAAAAATCGTGTGCTTAGACACAGAAGCCAATGGACCAAATATTTGATTCAAGATGGATTGTTGTTCAAAGTTTTCCAACTGTGCATACCAAAATGCTCGATGAGGGAAAACTTATTGAAGGAGAAACATAGTGGAGGTCTAGCTGGACATTTCGGCCATGACAAAATGTTTTCAAAATTGAACGGTTTGTATTATTGGCTAGGGATGAGGGTAGAAGTAAAGAGGTTCATGAACAGATATAAGATTTGTCAGTATGCAAAGGGGAAGAGACAGAACACTGGGTTGTATCAGCCGTTGCCTATTCCAAAGAGGCCTTGGGATGAAATAAGCATGGATTTTGTGTTTGGATTGCCAATAACACAAAGGGGAAATGATTCCATATTTGTGGTAGTTGATAGATTTTTGAAGATGACACACTTTATCCAATTCCAGAAGACCAGTGATGCAATGCACATTGCAATTTTTTTTATCAAGGAGGTTGTGAGACTCCATAGATTTCCCAGGAGTATTGTTTCAGATAGGAACACCAAATTTGTTGGTCATTTCTGGAGGACATTGTGGAAGAAGCTGGGAACAGAGCTATTTTTTAGTTCTGCATATCACCCACAAATAGATGGACAGACTGAATTGGTGAATCGAGGTTTAGGATATTTGTTGAGGAGTTTGATCACTTAACATCATAGCCAGTGGGATCAAATTCTAGCACAAGCAGAGTTTGCATACAATGACTCAATGAACAGAAGCACTCAAAAGAGTCCCTTTCAAATAGTGTATGGAATGAACCCAAGGGGAGTGTCAGATTTAAGAAACCTATAGAAAAATGAGTTTAGGAGCGCTAGATTAGAAGACTTCGCTACAGAAATGCAGAAGCTCCATGAACAGATTAAGCAGCAGTTACAGAAGAGTAGCAATGAGTATAAGCACATAGTTGATCAGCATAGGAGGCAACTTCAATTTGAGGTTGGAGATCAAGTTCTAGCACATTTAAGGAAGGAGAGGTTTTCGATAGGAACATACAACAAGTTGAAGCTAAAGAAGATAGGACCATGCAAAATCCTAAGAAGATTTGGTGAGAATGATTATGAAGTAGAACTGTCAGAGGATGTGGGAATATCACCCATATTCAACATTGCATACCTATATCCTTACAGTGAAGATAGAACCATAGGATCAGAAGATCAGGAAAAGATTCAGTGGGAAAAACAGATGCCTGTAGCAGAGAAGCCGCAGATGGAGAAGATTGTGGATCGAAGGATTGGCAAGAAAACCTAAAGGAAAATGTATTTTGATTATTTAGTAAAGTGGAAAGGACACCTAATAGAAGACACCAGTTGGGTTGGTGAAGTGGACATCCAGAAGCATGGAAGGCCGGTGCAGGAGCTCATGGACCAGAGTCCATGAATTTTTCAGCCAGAGGAGTATGATTCAAGAGCATCGCCAACAAAGCATGTGTGGAGGACAACTGGGCGCACTAGGGCATATTTTGAAAAATTTTGAATTCCAAAGTTGGTATATTAATGTAATATCTGGAAAATATTTTTATTTATGAACATCTTTAATACTCAGAGGCTGAATCATTGAATAAGATCGATGAGGGAATGCATTTTTCTTTAATGTTGAAGATTGCAATACAGATCTGGAGCTTTCGCTCTTATCTACCTAACTTGAATATTTATTGTAATAAATATTAAGTAGTTGAAAGATTTTATTTCGATAGGATAACCTAGAGTAGTTGGAGGTAAAGACTCAAAGATCCCCTCTTGAATAAATCTTTGTAGTGTTTCTGAGAGAAGGCGGTTGAATCTATTGTGTAGGTTTCCATTGTAGTTGTTGGCTCTCTAGTTTTTGATAAGTTGTTGATAGACGATAATTGAGGCGTTGTTGAATCTATTGGATAGGTTGCCATTGTAGTAGTTTTTGGATCTCTTGTTGTGGATGACATGTTGAACCTATTGTATATGTTGTAGAGTGTTGAAGAACAGTGTATGAATCCATATGTATGTGACTGCTGAATGAATATAACATAGGAGTATTGTCCCAAATGTATGGTGTTGTTCTATCTATCTAGATGAATGAATGGTAGACTTTTATGCTTATTTGAAGTTCTTTGTTATTTATTGTTCTTGTGGTTTATGAATACATTGACATGGTTGAGTGTATGAGTTTCTATGAAGATTAAATAAGTTTCAATTGTTTCTCTTCTATGAGCAAGTGTAAGGTGTGCATAACGTCTGCAAGGTGTGCATGAATGAGTCTATTTCGGCTTGAAGCTTAGAAGAGGTAACTTGAAACTTATATATGCAAGGAGTGCATATGTGTCTGCAAGGAGTGTCGAGCAAATTTTTTTTGACCCATAGGTTTAGCTGGGATAGTTGAATTCGATGCGTAGGAGGAATTGCACTCAAATTCATATTGTTCAAGACGAACAATCGAGCGTAAAAGGACTGTTGTAAGGAGTGCAAGGTCATCCTTCAGTGGTCAAGATTGAAGGAAGTTTGTCCACAAGGAGTGCATGATAGAGTCTCAGACTCGAAATCTCAGGAGGAGTAGCATGACTTTAGTCGTAGAGAATTGGTTGGAGAATAGTCGTAAGGTGTGCACAATCATCCACAAAGAAATTGAGTTGTGGAGAAGAACTTGTTGCAAGGTGTGCACAGGCTGAAAATTCGACTAAGTGTCGAAGAGAGTGTTAGGAGGAACAAATAAAGTCATGGAAAGATAAGATTAAGAGGGAGAGCAGTTAGAAATCTTCAAAAGGAAGAATCCTTTAAGGTTTCCCAAAATCCACAGACCAGATTTGTTTCGGAGGGAGGCGAATTATTCCAAACCGTCAAATCTGGGAGAACTGCACGGAGGATTGGTCGTAAATTCTTTCGGCACTTCGTGGTTCGAGAAGTTTGTAGGTGTTGTAGCAGCAAAGTCGCGAAGTATGAAACTATTGCGAAGGAATCTCAATCGTTGGCTACGGAGAAGGCACATGGCAGTGGATTAGGAGGTCTGGAGGTTTGTGTGTGAGGTGAGTAGGAATTTTTTGAAGTTGTGAAACCTGGATTATAGTGGGGCCATTAAAATCCAAGAAGACACGTAGTACGAGATCCAGAGATTCAAAGGAAAGAGCTTCAGAAAGAACGAAGTAGGAGATCGTGATATTTCCGAAGTTCGAAATCGTGAAGGATTGGTTTACGGTCATAGCCCGTGGTCACTTAGGAGGATAGATTAGCACGGGGCTAGCACTTGCCAGTTTGGTGTTTCCAAGAGCGTTAGAGGGCAGAATCACAGGTGATTCAACCCTGTGGGTAACACAAAAGGGACCTATTTGTTAAGCATTCGGGGTCTATTGAAGGCCCGAAGAGTCAATTCAACTCAGAAGTTTGAAGATCCAAGACCGGGAGGTCGAGCAGCCCTTAGGAGAGAAGGGGGGTCTGTGCCAGGAGGGGTAGTAATGGAAATTGATAGAGGGAGATCCTTTCTTATGAACTCCAAATGGAGTGGTAAGAAATGCTCTACTAATATAAGTTCCATATGAAGGTGAAAAAACTTGTTGATTATATCATCTTCCTCCTTCTCATCTAAAATGGTTACCCATCCAAATTGATATCCCATAGATGTCACCATTTCCTTTTACCTTTCCACTAACATCAATTACTTGTGGATGTTCCTCAATTATCAACCCTCCATAGCTTGTGTCTAGTTGAAGTCTCTTTGGTAACAAGCCAATGAATCACATGTCAAATGGGAGTGACCTTCCCTCTCCATTTTCTAGTGAGCCTCTACCAAAACCTTCTAAATACAACTCCTCCATGGGTGTAGGAAGGGGGAATTAGTTCTATTGTATCCAAGATAGGTCTAGGAAGTGTGATTGACATCATCAGTTGCAGGGGTGGCAAGACAATGATGGATTCAATGAAAGAGTAACATAGATGGAGAAATAGATAAAGAAATAGTTAGAGAAATGGGAGATAGAGAAATAGTCACAAGACAATGATGGATTCAATAAAATGGACATATGACCATTTGGAGGTGTGGAGATAGTGAAAGCATGGTACAAATTTTGGTGATCTCATGGTAAAAAGTTTTGGATCCAACTCCAAATCACATATTTTGAGGAGGTACCAATTTTTAAATTTAATTATGGTTTTCTAGTAATTTTTAAACATGAACTTTCTTTGTTTGAGAACAACACTTTAGATCTGTAATGGCCCCTCTGTTGTGACTTGGAAAGAAAAGCACAAAAGGTAAATATTTTTTATTTATTTAAAGCATTAGTAAATTAACGTCAACACATAATTCATAGCAGCACCTAATCAATGACATCATAATTAAAAGCATTACAAGTGACTCATCGTCATAATCCATAATGGTGCAACCAATGCATCAATTATAATTAGTAAAGACACATAATTAACACATCACTACATTAGATAGAAACACAAAATCAACAAGTATCATAAATGGCGATGCGAGATCAACTCATCACATAAAGATAAGACAGAGAAACTAACCGCCCAACCTACCTTGCAAGGTTAGGACCTCCAAGACACATAAGCAATGCTCAAGCCCAGGATTCATCTGATTGATTTTGACCACTGAAGGTCTCAGGGCTGGCAGTTGTTCTGAGGAACACAGAGGTGTCTAAATCCCACTAAAACAATCAAGTTGAAATCCAAAATATCAACAATCAAGCTCACTTATCAAGAAATCAAGGCACAAGAGAAAAATAATTACTAAATCAATCAACTTCGATATTGTTTTAATGGAGCATGAAAATCTAATATCGAAACGATCATACATCAACATTGTTTGGTGGCACAATAGAATCTAAATATTAAAATGATCATACATCAACATAGTTAGTGGCACAATATAATCTAAATATTAAAGTGATCATACATCAACATTGGTTAGTGGCGCGCAAGTAATCTAACTAATTTCTAGAACAATCATACTTCCACATAAATTCCAAGACACAAGAGTAGTCAACTTTATTTTAAATGGTGCAAGAGATCATAAATGCTTAATCAATCATATGTCATCATTAATCTACAGGCGTAAGAGTAATAAACTTATTTTTAATATCGCTAGAGATCATAAAGGCGTAATCAATTATATGTCATCATTAATCTACATGCGCAAGAGTAATCAACTTATTTTTAATGGCGCTAGATATCATAAAGGCTTAATAAATCATGTGTCATCATTAATCTACAAGTGCAAGAGAGATATATATACTCCATCAATCAAACATCAATATTTTTCAAGGAAAGCATAGTCGTTGAAACACTCATGGAAACATTTTAAAAACTTCAAGAACCCCAAGATGAGAGAGAGACCCAATTTTGTTGTTTGGATACTCAAGTGACTCAGAACCCTTGTTATTATCTCCAATCTAATTGACAAATTGGAATTGTGAAGAATATCTAAAAGGTTGTGTTGAGCACTCAACACACCCTGAAAAGCCTATGTCAAATTTTACTTTTTGGGTACCACTTGATCTTTTGCACTGACTAATTCGACTTCATTGTGAAAAATGTTTCCTTTGCTTATCATCTTGACTCTCATTAATTCTTTCAAAGTTTGTTTCAATCTATGAAAACTCATGAATTAAAAGTCTTAATTTTTAAATAAAGAATCAATAAACAAAACATTTCACCCGATGCGCCCAAATTCAGCATCGGAGGGAATTAAAAGATGAAAGAAAATCACTCGAAAAACCACAGTCGTCGAGTGTCGATCTCCACCGGCATCGACAAAAGGAAGTTTTCTTTCGCTACAAGCATCACACAAGGATATCGTCGATAACTGATCCCCTTCGGCGTCAATAAAAGGCGAAGAGAGTAAACATTAACAAATAAAGAAATGATATCGCCGATAGCCGATACCCCACGTAGAAGACCAAATTGTGACAAATATTCGAACCGCGCTAAAAACATTTCTCTGATCGCCGACTTCCAAAACATTTCATCATCGGGAGTTTTGAAGACACTAACCCAAAGGAAAATACGTGATAGGTTTACCCCTGATCGCCAATTCCCAACACTGTTTTGGCATTGGCGATCCCAGGTTTAGTTTAAGAATGCACAACTGGAGGAAAGTCTCGACTGCGACTAATACTCACGAGTTAAGTCACCGGCTTCCATTTTCCACGTGTCCCAAGCTAGTTTCTCCATGTCATCACCGTATGAGGAAATCGATCAGCTTCAGAGGTTTTTTGGAGAAAGATATCAACGAAAACAATCGTAACACATTGTTGATTCCTGATCCGCCCACTAGGAAAGCGACAGGATGGGACGTTTTAGTGCTAGATACGTTTAGATCTGGAGCATTTAAGGGACTAATTAATTCCAAATCTTGCATTATTTTCTACTTTGTGTGCAAATCAAAACGACATTTTGAATTTACCGATATAACACATCACCCTCCGCGCATTCGCCATCAACCCATGATGAATTAAATTTGTAGAGATTCGGTAACAGATTTGTTTGAATTTCACTCATCACCCAAATTAATTGGTTGATATGACTGGTAAGTTCTTCCCCATTTAAATTCTCTCGAGCCATTGTAAACGAGACCATTCTGCATGAAAAGGCATTTCAGAGCATCCAAAGGAGCGAGACAAGAAATTAAAAGGCTTCTGAGACCCCTTGAGTATCAAAATACAAAGTTTAGCAAGCGTTACAGGTATGTACCAGTCTAGATTTGTTTTGTGTTTTCACTTCATATATACATTTGTATACAACCACGCTCTGTGCACTGACCCTAAAGGATTGTTTCAATTGCAGAAACAATGCCTCCAAGAAAAACAATCACCAGGTGATCTCTGAGAGCACCGAATCTAAAGGAACCAGAGGTGGGAGAAGGCTCTTCCCCAGCGGCCGCAAAACAATTAGAATTTTCCCCAAGGCCGGAACCAGTCATCAGGACATCCCCCAAGAAGGTTTTAACTCAACCTATGGCCTTTGGAGACACAGAAGAAAACACAGGGGTCAAGGTGGTACTCCCACACTAGGGAGAAATCTTCAAGAAAATCATCCAGGAAGAATTCTCGGAATGTATCACGCACATCGACCCCAAATTGAGAAAGCTTGACAATGAGATTTTTCCAAATATACAACGGTCATACCTGCACATGGTCGCGAGCAGAACCTCGGTGTTTCCATGTATAGAACTGTTGCAATGGATCATCGACCACACGGACACACAAAAATTTCTGATCAACGACGACAATGGTGAGTGTGTCGGGTTTTTCCTTCCGTTAGAGGTAAAGAGTTATTACAAGCTTAGAGACCCGGAGGAGCGACTGAACACCGATTTCTTCATAAACTTCTACGAATGCCACAACACTGGTCGGGTGATGGCTTTGTGGTGGAGAGAGGATAAAAAATACACCAATCGGACCTTCGACTGGTCTCAGACGGCCAACTTGAGGGAGTCATATATCTATATAATGACCCTCATCTTCTAGTTGCACGGGTAGAAAGAATGTTCCGGGTTTTCAGAGGCATGGATTCTTCTAGCTTACACAGTGGCCATTTCCATGAGAGATTTCAACTGGGGAGCCATCATTTCAAAACATTTGAGCATCTACATACAACAATCTCAAACATCGAAAGAGGGAGAAACCCCATCCTTTTACATGGCCTCGTATTTACTATATGTCATGTGTTCCATAAATGTATTTGTCAGCATGAAATTGAGTTGGAATGCCTCAGAGCTCCCGGTCCATGTTTACTTCAGCATCCTATGGGAGAACAGGTACAAAAAATCCTACTCCCTCATTTGCGATGAATTCATCGCACACATTGATTTCATATTTTTCAAGAAATAATGTCCAAGACTATCGGCTGCAGCCAAAAAGATGATATCAAAGGTTGTCCACTGGTATCTGGATGAGTGCGATACCTATATTAGGGTTTTCGGAGCCACTGGGGCACCACACCTTTTACCTGTGCATGTTCTTGATCGACTAGTGGTAGGGGAGATATGCTACCAAACTATCCTACAAGGCTACAACGCTACCCTAGTGAAAGACAAGAAACGACCATTTATACCTTATGGATTCCATATAGGTTTCTACCTGGTAAAAGACACCACCTAAGCTAAGCAAGAAGGATTGAATCAATTAGAGTTTTGATTCTAGACCGACCGTTTTCGCAAACATGACCCAAGAGGTCTAGTCTTGAAACATGCATCCCAAGTATCGTCCTATTGGCCATACGCCCACGATGAGTTTGAAGATGAGGTCTTCACGAAAAATTCTCAGGATTGGGATGAGGTCGTTGCAAGGATGGTCGACCCAAATATGACCAGGTTCAAAGCCATGAGCCTGGATGAACAAATGGTGATCCTAGAACAATCATGTCAAGAGGCCCTCAGGGCTAGAGAAGAAATGATAGTGGTCAAAGTAGTAGAGACTCCCCAAGTTTCCCCGGTGCAAGATAGAGGTCTCCCCATGGTTCACGATGTGCGGGAGAGGGGGTTACTCATGTTAGAACATGTGCAACAGATGATTGACCAGCTGCAAGATGACCCAAACATCATAAATATGCCAAGGTTCCATGTCGACAACCTAGATGAGAGCCAGACGGGACCAAGCGGCCCTGAATTCATAGACCTCGATGAGATTATTGGGTTAGACGACCCTGAATTTGCAACGCCACCGACCAGATTGCCGACAAGAATTTTGGCTCAGCCAGGGATCGTCGATGCATCACAGAGGACCGGTGCGTCAAACCCCTTAAGTGAGATGATAAATATATATGACGATGATGAGATCCCAGAGGTATCTCTTGTGACCCCTGTGCATATCAAAGAGGAAAAAGGACCTAAGAAGACATCTTCTCCTATTCCCGACATCCAAATTCAGGAGGTCCCACAGAAAGAAAAAGAAGTCGAGAGTGTCCTAGACACTAAACTGTTTGATGCGTCGGAGACCCAAGCAGACAGTTCGAGAGACGACCCGGGGTCGGACGAGACAAAGGAAGGAGCCCCACGGTAGAAATCAATGTCTCAACAGCCGATGAACAAGTAAGTATCGATTCTATCCTTGACTCCTTTATTTCAATCGGTACTCAAACCCCCAATGAGAGATAGACAGAAGATGGGCCTTCGAAGCACAACGAGGAAGTTCAAGAACCCAATCTTGAACAAGTATATACCACCGGAAGTCTGGGAAATACACTCACCTGGGGAGATCAACAAATCCCCAAACCTGTGGATGAAGTAGCCGACATACATGCCATAGCTTATGATAGGAAAATTAAGGCTATCGTCTAAAGGACCACCAAGAAGAGGAGTATCACTTTAGATCGCTCCATCCTCATCACTACAGAGGAACATCTGATCAACACAAAACATGCTAAGACGTTTGAACTCATCAGCGTAGGGATGGAAATCATAGATGCCACCATGGACAGAGCTAAACGAGATGAAGAGGAGTTGGTCACTGCCCTGAAGGAACTAGAAAATTTGCACCATTTGGTGAAATACTATCAGGACACCACACAAGTTGCGGTGTACCTAAGGAGAGAATTCAAGGAGGCTTATAGCAAGTTCACAGATGAATGGAAACTATTCACTGCAAGAGTAGTCGATCTTTAGGAAGACACCCTTATGGCACTTGCAACATGCAAATATATGGAGAGGTGGTACGAGAAAGAACAACAAGTCGTGGAAAGGATCGAGTATATCAGCATGGTGCAAAAGGGCCGAGACGCTGAAGATCACGGCATCCGAGTATTAAGAGAAAGAAACATCGACCGAATCAATAAGTCAGCCGAGTATTGGGAAAGAATGGCTCGAGAGCCTCATCAAGAGATTCAAGAAAAATGGGCCAAGTGCGAGAAGAGATGGGTCAAAATCAACAAGGCAATGAAGGATATTGGACTCCCCGAGTTTGGCACACCCGATGACTTCATCAACTTGTGCGACATAGTCAAATTGCACACCAAGCAAGATTCATCGTGGGTCGAAGAACTAGTAAAGGTGACAGACATAGCACCAGGTCATGTGCGACAGTTTATGGAACACCCGATCAAAGCTCGGGTTGTGCTGCAACAGTTGAGTGTCAGTATAGTCAAGTATCGAGCACATGCGGTAGAGATAAGAGAGATTCACTTAGCCCCGATGGAACAACATAGATTCCCATACGCCAATACCTGTGAGGATCTATTTATCCAATGGCCAGAGTACGAGAAGAGTCACCCTCTTAAGTGATATCTTGAGATGACTCATAGGCAAACCGATAGGAGAGAACGCCACATGGCAAATTTTTGTTTTTCTTATCTGCACTTAAGCCGTTATTTTTAGTTAATTTTATGTTATAAATAGGAGCATTAACCGATTAGTTGAGGGTCAATGGTCGTTGCAAGAAACTCTCATTTTTTGTTTTGTTAAGAACTATTTTGGAGCTACCTTAAATTGAGAAGTCCTTCTAGACCAGAGACAATTTTATGTTTTTCATCAAATGCGTGTATGATTGGATGTGGAGAAGAACTATTTCCTTTTCCGTCTCATGAATGGATGCAGTAACGAGTAAGAGCTATTAAATCTATTGATAAGTTATCTGATGCAATGTTTTACAGTTCTTTCTTTAATGATGAAAATGAATCTTTGTGTTATTATGTGATTGATGATTAGAGTTGAGTGAATTATTTTACTTGCCGTCGTTTATCACATGCATGTTTTCTTCTGATAATTTGTATCTCAGTTAGTAATTGGAATATTCACATGTTTAACATATTAGTACTAGGTTTGTGGTATACGATCATTGCCTGCATGCTAGAGTACAGGGTTATCCTGAGCTTAGCCTCTTCTCTAATAGTTTAGTTTATTCCCACTTTGTTACCTAGTTGGTTTATATCGGCTTTATCTTATATTAGTCCCACCTAAGAGAAAAACACAAAAAAGAGAACGTCTGAACTAGAGGAGAAAGCCTTCACAAGAAAACGTAAAGCCCATCGATTAAACTAGCCGAATCGCAAGATCTGGGGAACCATTCCACTATTAAATGTTGCAGCGTCTAATTGGTCCTCGGTGGTGGGTTTGGTTCTTCTTGTTGAATTAAAGGAATTTAGGACCCATCAACAGGTTCTCTCTATTTTCTTTATTGCTTTTAAAAAGATAAAAGGCCACAATGGATGAAATGGTTACCTTTCAAGAATGGTAATATGCCACTATTTTTCATATTTCATACAAATAACAAATGAGCTTAAATAAATTTAAATATATAAATGATATAGAGTACATGGTTTCTTAATGTAAAAAATGTGTTTAGTAATAATCCATCATGGTGAAAATCACCTCAAACTGTGAACAAAAGAAACTAAAATAGATAAATCATAATAAATGCTAATAAAAAAAATGAAAAGATCCCATACCAAAAAGGAAGAGATGGTGGGGAAGATTCTCCATAAAGGTAGGGTTTAGACAAACTTGGGTCGTACCCAATAGAGCCCTGGATGCACTATCAAGAGAAAGGTGATATATATATATATAGCTCTTGATGGCAACATAAGTAATATCAAATGGATAATTGTGAAAATAGGAAAAAAGCCAAAGTTGCAAGAATTAAAAGGTAATATCCGTGTGTTGTTATGACCATCACCGATAACAAAAAATTCATTAATCTGTAAGAAAATTATGGAGGGAAACTCTTTAAGAAACGAATATTGATGTAGGGAGCGATCAAATGAGAGAAACGTGAATAAAAATACACAGAGACGAAATCCAGCAATAGAAAATACACAGAGGTGAGATTTCACTTTGGCAAACCTTTAAAAAGATGTATAGTTTAGTTTATGTTAGGTAAATTGTTTTAAATGAGAACGCAGATGATCTAAATTAACATCATAATCTATCAACATCATCATAAGAATCCATAAGAGAAATATAAAACCATATACTATAATTGGATCACTTGCATGCAAGTGTCCTAAAAGAATAAGTCAATAACATGTGCTCGCAAGAGCAGGATGTTACATACACCCCCTCTTGTTTTAAACTTCATCTCGAAGTTGTACAATATATAAATGCAGTAAATGAAGCATCTGACAATATCTAAATGTCTAACTATCAAATAAATATCGAAATTGTTGGCACATATCATATGCGTCCTCCTAAGTAGCCAAGTGTGGATTATAATTGTCCCACTGGACCTTGAACTGATCGAATGTTCGATGTCGTATCTTTTGATGCGATGGTCCAGAATGCGGATTGGCTCCATCATGACTACACCCTTGTCTGACACCTCCAAGGAACTCATGTCAATTACATGTGTAGGATCACTAACATAATGTCTCAAAACATACACATGAAAAGCATCGTGCATACGCCTCAAATAATCAGGCAAGGCTAGTTGATAGGCCACGTTCCCCTTCCTTTCCACAACTTCGAAGGGTCCCACAAACCTATGAGACAGTTTAGCACCTTTTCCAAACTTGATCAAACTCTTTTGTTGTTTCACCCGCAAGAAAACTCAATCGCCAACTTCATAATTACGATCAACACGATGCGCATTGGCATAACTCTTCTACCAATCTTGTGCTTCTTTGATCCTTTGTCTTATCATTTTCATTTGTTCTTCCATTTCTTGGATCACTTCTGGTCCTACCAGGACCCTATCCTCAAGTCTATCCCAACTCAAATTCTTTCAACACGGTCACCCGTAAAGAAACTCAAATGGTATCATCTTGATGGTGCTTTGATAGATATTGTTGTACTCAAACTCTACCAGTGGCAAGAACTATTTCCAACGCTTATATTAGTCCATTACGTACATACGCAACATATCTTCCAAAATTTGGTTTTTCTTTCTTTCTGTCTGTATGTCTCCAGATGATACGTTGTACTAAAGTTAAGTTGGGTTTCCAAGGCCTCTTGGAAACTAGTCCAAAATCATCCTGTAAACATCGATCCTCGATCGGATATGATCCTTTTAGGCACGCCATGAAATCTCACAATCTCATTGATAAAAACTCTAGCTATGTCTGGCACCTGATATGTCGTACGCACTGGAATAAAATGTGCACTCTTCGTCATAGTGTCAAGTACCATGAAAATCGAGTCGTGCCTCCTTGTCGTCAGCGGCAATCCAACAATAAAATCCATCGAAATGGCCTCCCATTTCAATTCTGGAATAGTGTGTGGTTGTAGTAATCCTATCGAATGTTTATGTTCTGTCTTTACTTGCTGACATTCTAGACACCTCGCCACGTAGCTAACTATGTCCGCCTTCATTCCTTTCCAGAAGAATAAAGGCTTAAGGTCTACCCTCATCTTTGTGACTCCTGGATGAGCCATGTACACTGCTTTATGAGCTTCGCTTAAGATCAAACTTCTCAATTCATCGTTAGGCGATACGTAAATTTGGTTATTATACCTTATCAATCCATCATTGTCCAATGCATATCCTTCAAAATTTGGTACCAACATGGTGTCTTATCTAATATTTTCCTTAACCTCTTTATACCATTCATCGTCGAACTGTATAGTTAGAATATTTTATCGAAGATTCATCTGAAGAGGTATCAACAAAAATATGTGTGGTCTCTGACTCAATGCATCTGCCACTCTATTCAGTGTTCCTTTTATGTAAGTAATCTCAAAATCATATTCTCTAAACAATTTTGACCAACGCCTTTGTCGCGCGTTCAAGTCACTTTGCGTAAAAATTTGTTACAAACCACGGTGGTATGTTTTTAGTTCGAATTTCCATCCAATCAGGTAGTATCTCCACACTCTCAGGGCATACACAATGGCCAATAACTCCAAATCATGTGTCGTGTAGTTCTCCTCGTGATTTCTTAATTTCCTTGAGATGTAAGTGATCACTCGACCGTCTTGCATCAATACTCTGCCTAATTCTTCCTTGGATGCATCTATGCATACCAAGAATTCCTCTTCCATGTCAGGGAATTTTAGTATCGGCGTTGTCATCAACATCTCCTTGAGCCTTTGGAATGCTTCCATGCATTTCTCGGTCCATACAAACTTCTTGTTTTTCTTCTACAATTACGTGATCAGATTTGCTATCTTTGAAAAACCTTTGATAATATCCTGCTAAACCCATGAAGCTACGTACTTCCGGTACATTCGGCGGTGCATGCCATTCCATAATAGCTTATACCTTCGCTAGATAAACAAAGATTCCTTCATCGAAGATAACATTCCCTAAGTATTGAATCCTTGATTGATAAAAATAGCATTTCAACAGTTTCCCGTATAATTTGTTCTCTCATAAACATTATAATACCAAGCGCAAATGATCTTCATGTTCTTCCGTCATCTGAGAATACATCAATATGTCGTCAATGAATAGTTGAACAAAATTGTCCAAGCATCCATGGAACACCCCATTCATCAAGCTCATGAATACCCCTGGGGCGTTTTTCAATCCAAACGGTAAAGCAGTAAACTCGTAATGCATGAACCTCGTCTTGAATGCGGTCTTTGGAATGTCCTCCTCCTTGATTTGCAACTAGTGATATCCTGATATCAAATCGATATTTGAAAACATTGTCACGCCTTTCATTTGATCAAACAAATCATCTATTCTTGGCAACAGATACTGGTTCTTGATCATTGCCTTGTTCAATTGACGATAATAGATACAGAGTCTCCACGACCCATCCTTTTTTCTTATGAAAATAACAGACACACCCCAAGGTGACACACTTGGACATATAATTCCTAGGTCCAACAACTCATTTATTTTCATTTTAAACTCTTGTAACTTAGGGGTCGAAATATGATAAGGAATTCTTGGTATTGGTTCAGTTCTAGGTTTCAGGTCGATCGTAAACTCCAATTCTCTTTCAGGCGAAAAAACCTGGTAACTCTTATGGGAACATGTCTGCAAACTCTTGTACTACCAAAAGGTTTTCTAATCCTTCTGCCACACCCTTGTCGTTTAGTGCTAGGATTACATATAGCTTGCATCCTTTGCGCATGCTCTTCCGTAGTTGTAGGGAAGAAATGAAGCTTAAGGAAACCCCCTGGTTTCTTCCTACAATCACTTGTCAATGTCCCTGATCATCGGTCAAACTCAACTACTTTGTCTTACAGTTGAGTATCGCATCATGTGATTCCAACCAGTCCATATCAATCACAACGTCATAAGATCCTAATATCATGATGTACAGGTTGGCCTTCATGAAAAAATATCCCAGGTTAAGGCTACATTCCATAACCTTTCCTCGAACCTTTTACTTAGAACCTGAATCCATTTCCACGTAGCTAAACTCATCCTGCTTGAATGCCTTTACCTTAATTATTTTTAGTGCTTCACCATAAATAAATCTTTTTGTAGAACCGAGATCTATCAAAATACTAAAGGTTTGGTCAACGATGGTACCTGATGTCTTGAGAATAGTAGAATGGTGCTCGGCCTAGTGGTTATTCACCACTACATGAATCCTATGGTCCTTGCCCAAATCTCCAACTGTAGTGTGTCTAACTGACCCGGCTGCTCTAGCCCTCTCAACCGAACAATCTCACTGGTAATGTGGTTCTCCAAGTGTCCAACATCAGGTCTTCAGCCAAGTACTCCTGGTCCCCGAAGTAGAATTTTTTGGCCTACCAGCCTGTAACCCTAGTTTGTTCTGTTGAACAGGCCTAAACTGTTGTTGTTGCAGACGAGCCTATTGTCAGTGTTGTGGTCCTCTATAGGAAGTTTGTTGTTGAGGATTCGATCATCATGGTGTCATGAACATGGATCCTCACGGAGTACCTCGATACCCTGATGAATGTTTCACTGGTGTTTGATGTTGTTGTACACTAGATGTCACTTGTCTCATCGGTCTCATAGGAGTCCTGTCCTAACCCCCGCTAATCATCTCTTCCTCAGCTATGAGGGCCTTCTGGACTACATCGTGCAACGTCTAAGGTATTAGGATCCTCACTTTTTCATGAATTTTGACGTTAAGTCTGTACACAAACTTGTTTACCTTGAGCTTCTCGGTGTTCAGATGTGGAGAATACCTAAGCAGCTCCATGAATCGGGCCTCATACTCGGGCACCGTACTACCACCCTGCCGTAAGGCGTTAAACTCATTAAGATGGTGCTTAATGAATTCCTTTGACAGATACCTCTCCCTGAACCATTCCTCAAACACTTCCCATGAAACGTCTTCGACGACCATGTTCAGTTGTGGTAGGAGTGTCTTCCACCATACAAGAGTGCTGCCCTTCAGCTAAAAGACCGCCATGCAGACTTTCATGTTGGAGGTGTAGTCGCGAAGTGTGAAGCACATCCCCATGTTCTCCAACCATGCCACGGCAGTTGCGTTGTCCGTGGCACCCAAGAACTCGGGAAACTTGACCTTCTCGAGTTCTCTGTGAATGCTACCAGTACTGACTGGGACGCGTTGTGGACCTTTAGGCGATACAGGCGCCCTGGCCTCATCTCTATCTAGTCGGTTAATCAAGGCCTCTGACATCCTCTGAAAGGACCTCATCAACCCATCTACATCCCCCACATCAATCTTCTCCTGTCCAATTACTTTCTCTTCTCCTTGGGGGTAAGACCCCTTTGGCATGGATGCTACTAGAGGCATCGCACCTCCTCCCTTAGCACCACGCTGTATGCCTCCACGACATCCTCTAACCATGATTACCTACATGGAAACAATTCAATTTAATTAGCGATAAATTATTA
This sequence comes from Picea engelmannii, assembly GCA_009831015.1. Lineage (NCBI taxonomy): Eukaryota > Viridiplantae > Streptophyta > Pinopsida > Pinales > Pinaceae > Picea > Picea engelmannii. Next base: position 1,921,307 of record ML776769.1, read on the forward strand.
ATCAAGTGTTTAATACGACGGAAGGCGTAATGATCCCAAGTCATGAGGTTGAACCTGCTCTGATACCATATGTAATGGACCCTCCATTACGACTAGGAAAGCAAAGCACAAAAGGTAAAAAAAAAAATTCTTTAAAGCATTAGTAAATTAAGTTCAACACATAATTCATAGTAGTGCCTAATCAATGACATCATAATTAAAATCATTACAAGTGACTCATTTACATAATCCATAATTACGCAACCAACTCATCAATCATAATTAGTAACGACACATAATTAACACATCATCGCATTAGATAACGACACAAAATCAACAAGTATCATAAATGGCGATGCAATGTCAACTCATCACATAAAGATAACACAGAGAAACTACCCTCCCAACCTACCCTGCAAGGTTAGGACCTCCAAGACACATAAGCAACGCTCAAGCCCAGGATTCATCTAATTGATTTTGACCACTTAAGGTCTCAGGGATGGCGATTGTTCTGAGGAAGAAGGAGGTGTCTAAATCCCACTAAAAAAATCAAGTCAAAATCCAAAATATCAACAATCAATCTCACTTATCAAGAAATCAAGGCACAAGAGAAATATAATTACTAAATCAATCAACTTCGATACTATTTTAATGGGGCATGAAAATCTAATATCGAAACAATTGTACATCAAAATTGTTTGGTGGCGCAATACAATCTAAATATTAAAACAATCATACATCCACATAGTTAGTGGCACAGTAGAATCTAAATATTAAAGCGATCATATATCAACATTGGTTAGTGGCGCACAAGTAATCTAACTAATTTCTAGAACAATCATACTTCCACATAAATTCCAAGACGCAAGAGTAGTCAACTTTATTTGAAATGGCACAAGAGATCATAAAGGCTTAATCAATCATATGGCATCATTAATCTATAGGTGCGAGAGTAATCAACTTATTTTTAATGGCGCTAGAGATCGTAAAGTATTAATCAATCATGTCTTCATTAATCTACAGGCGCAAGAGTAATCAACTTATTTTTAATGGCGCTAGAGATCATAAAGGCTTAATCAATCATATGTCATCATTAATCTATAGGTGCAAGAGATATCTATATACTCCATCAATCAAACATCAATATTTTTAGGAAATCATAGTCGTTGAAACACTCATGGAAACATTTTAAAAATTTCAAGAACCCGAAGATGAGAAAAAGACCCAATTTTGTTGTTTGGATACTAAAGTGACTCGGAACCCTTGTTATTATCTCCAATCTAATTGACAAATTGGAATTGTGAAAATATCTAAAATGTTGTCTCTATTGTCTTTATTTCTTTAAAAATGATAAAAGGCCACAATGGATGAAATGATTACCTTTCAAGAATGGTAATATGCCACTATTTTTCATATTTCATACACATAAAAAATGAGCTTAAATAACCTTAACTATATAAATGATATAGAGTACATGATTTATTCATCTACAAAATGTGTTTAGCAATAATCCATCATTGTGAAAATCACCTCAAAATGTGAACAAAAGAAACTAAAATAAATAAATCATAATAAATGCTAATAAAAAAAAATGAAAAGATCTCAAACCAAAAGGAAGAGATGGTGGGGAAGATTCGCCATAAAGGTAGGGTTTAGACAAACTTGGGCCGAACCCAATAGAGCATTGGATGCACTATCAAGATAAAAGTGACATAAATATATATATATATATATATATATATATATATATATATATATATATATATATATATATATATATAAAACTCTTGATGTCAATGTAAGTAATATCAAATGGATAATTGTAAAAATAGGGAAAAGGCCAAAGTTGAAAGAATTAAAAGTTAATATCTGTCTGTTGTTATGACCATCACCGATAACAAAAACTTCATTAATCCATAACAAAATTGTGGAGGGAAACTCTTTAAGAAACAAATCTTGATGCAGGGAGAGATCAAATGAGAGTAGCACGAATAGAAATTACACAGAGATGAATTCTAGCAATAGAAATTACATAGAGACGATATTTCACTCTTGTTAGCCTCTACTAGAGTGAGAACATTAACAGGAAAATGATATTACAGAACAAAATCATGTCCATAGAGATGACTAGATCAGACACTGTTACTAGTTACCTCATGAAGGTCATGCAGATCCATGATCAACTTGCAACAGTTGGGGAGAATATTGCAGGTGCAGATCTAGTGAACACGACACTGAATAGAACCTTCCTAAATTTGAGAGGTTTTGGGATGACTACATATAGGAGGAGAATCAAATGGAGTCAAATACTAGCAAGAAGAGTGGTGACAACAACCTATCCCTAATTGGTCAAAGAAGGGCAGAGGTAAAGGACCCAACAAGGGTAAGGGAAAGAGTGAAGAGTCAACCTCACAGCCAAGGAAGAAGGAATTGATTAAAATCAAGTGCTTCATATAGCATAAGAACGACCATTATACATCACAATTTCTAAATAAGAAGAAGAGTAAAGGGAAGTAGTAGCAGAATCAGGTAGCAGCCTCAACTAAAACTCAGATGAACGCTTTTTCCTCCAAGTTAAAGAAGGATTTATCGATGGTATTTTTCCTTCCTACCAATACGATTTTGAGGAACACTTGGTATGTAGAAAGTGGACAATATAGGCATATGACATAAACCCAAGAGTTATTTTCAAGTCTAGCAGAGAAATATTTGAGAGTTCAGGTTGAACTTGGTGATGATTCCAAGTACCTGACAACATGAGTTGGTACCATTCCCTTCTAGATCCAGTTAGGTAACTCTTTATACTTTGATGATTTGTTGTTTGTTCCAAGTCTCAGGAAGAATTTTATTTCGGTTTCAGTGATGGAAGATAAGGGCTTTGTAGTATAATTCAAAAAACAACAACTCCTTATCAAACCGAAGGAGTCTAGCCCATAATAAGCTCAGATGATCAAGGTTAGGGAAGGAAACTTTTATAGGTTAAAGGGTGAACCTATTCGAACCTTATTTTATAAAACAAACAACTTTTGCGAGTGATGGCACAAGAGGATGGGGCACCTGCATTATAGAGAATTTCCTATTATGAGGGAGATAGTCACAGGTCTTCTAGAGTTCAACATTTAATATTAGGGAGTATATAGAGGGGGTGTCCTTGGAAAGAATGCCAAGGATTCTTTCCCAAGCAGTGAACATATGTCTAAGGGGATTATGTACTTAGTGAATTTATATCTATGTGGATCGATGTCAGTAGCATCAATCACATGGAGCATGTACTATGATTCCTTCATTGATGACTTCTCTTGCAAGACATCTATCTACTTCTTAAAGACAAAGGATGAGGTCTTTAGCAGGTTTCATTATTTCAAAGCTTTTGTTGAAAACCAAATAGGAAAGAAGATCAAGTTTTTGAGATCAGATAATGGGGGTGAGTATACCTCCAATGAGTTCAAGGATTTATGCAAGGAGGTAGGAATAAAGAGGGAGATAAATATTGCATACAACCTGTTTTCACCTAATATTGTCAAGGGTTGTATGTGTTTGTTGTTAATACCTATGTATGTATCCCTTGCCCCATCTCTCTCTCCCTCTTTCACAGGCCAGGTCCTAAAAGTTTTTCTTTCGAATGGTAAAGTCATTTTTTCCCTCGTTGTTTAACGACCTGGTTTCCCTTGATGTCTTACCTGAATAAGTCTTGGCCTGAAGCTTTTCTATTTTTCTCTAAGGATGAACACTCGTCGCCTTTTTGTTTCAATCACTGGTCATTATGTTTTCCCAATACCACGAAAATTCGTCCAAGTCTTTGTTTACACAGGCATCATCCATGGGAACAAAGCGCAACACTCAAAGTGGTCCATTGTGGACTCGAATTGAGCAAACAAGCAAGTTCAATTTTCAACGGCAAAGATCCCCTATGAATCTCAGATTAGCGGCCCTCGGGTATTCAGAATTATAAATTTGCACGAGGCTTAACGTCAGACAGAAGTCTGGAATTGAAGATCAAATGTCGCGTGTCCTTCCCCAGAGGACGAGCATGGTTTACTTCGGAATTCAGGTTTCGGGATTCTTGGTGATTCTCCTTTCAGTTTTCTCCGAAGCGCTTTTCCCCAGAGGGAACACATCTATGTCGTGTGTCTACGCCATCAACAACTAGGGTTTCACTTTTGTATCTCTTGGGTGCTTCGGACGACTCTTGGTCAATGACTCCTCCATCCCCTCACTCCCGAGAACATGGATCTATGTCGCATGTCCGTCTCCAATAGATGGTCATGATTTGCTTCGAACTTAGGTTTTCAATATTTTTGGTACTTCTTCTTTTGGTTTTCTCCAAAGTGCTTTTCCCCGGAGTACACGGATCTCTATCGCGTGTCCTCCCAGATCCCATGGCTCAGATCTTCTTCGGACTCTGGAGCTTCGACATTCTCTCTTTGTTTCCTCATTTGCAAATTCTCGAAGTGTTCTTGCTCTAGATTTTAGTTCCAACGCGTGGCACTCATCGGTAGAGACACGTGGCGTACACCTAGCGCTGACACATGGAATTCATTTTAGGCACCTTTGGGAATAACATCCACTTGTTTGCAAGTGACGCATGTCATCCTCCTTCCCACGACACATCAACATAGTGACATCAAGTCACCACGTCATCTTTGGGAAGCCGTTCTCCAGGGGATATTCTTGTTCAGCATCAACGATCCCTAGAACCAAGATTGGCACCTCCCCAAAGCGTAATTAAAAACCTTTTCCAAGGTTGTGCGACGATTAGTGACCAGGTGGAAGCCCCGAAATTAAAGATCAAGCAAAGGTTAAGTCTCGACCGTCGAATCTCATTGGGAATAGATCAACGATGGGGAAACATTGTGGAAATCGGGAATCCGGAAGATTATATGAGTTATTCATCCAAAAATGTGAAGTCTCGAAAGCCGAAGCCAATATGGGTCGTCGATCTAAAAGTCACGTGGAGGCAGATGTGAAGCTATGGAAAAAGTCACTGCGGGAATTTCCAATTCAGGAGTGTGAAAAACTCCCGAAGATTCTAAATTCGGAGTCAATCTCAGTCGTCCAAAGTGAGAAGACACGAGGCACCATATCCCTCGCTCCGAGGATGTGGCACTCCAGAAATTCATGAAAATATAACATCAAAGATTTCTGAAATCCCAAAGAGCAGAGTTATGAGCGCCCTTGAATAAAGTGTTGGTTCACAGCCCGAGGTCACATTGGAGAGAGGCCAAGGACACATGGCGCTCATCCACTGCTCCACGTTTAAGGCTCTTAAATGACAAATTTGGCACCATCTCCATGCGAGGTTTAATGGATCCTAGAATTGGTGGGCGGATAAACTTTAGCGGTGGCGTTAAAGGTAGCAGGATTTCCCAGATCACGGATTTGCATCAGATCAATGACCATGATTCATTGCGGGGACACAACTTGCTCGAGCGTTAAAATTCTTGGGCGGTCCCACAATCAAAACCGTGGTATCGTAAAAGAGCTACGTGGTGGAAGGTGGTGAATTGTGGGCTCAAAAGCAATGTGAGTTCAAACCGATTTCGACGGCCCCGCAATCACGTGCTTATAAGACTTCCAATCCAAGAGCAGTGCGTGGATGCTCCTTGGTTATCAGGTCGTGTCTCGACCCCGAGGAAATATCATTTAATGGACACATGCTGGTAGTTGAAACCTCGACTCACTCCATAAATAGAATGCATGGAATCCCTAGCAGAAGGGTCAGATTTGTCAGCCCGAGGGAGATACACGCACAATCTGACAGAGAAAGGTACACAGGTGGAAATATTTAGACGAGATGGCTAGATCAGCTCACACTTCTATCAGTTGTGAATGGGTCTGAGTATAAATAGCTCAGTGTAAGAATTTGTCAAGGTCATCAACTGGTTGAGCAGAGCTCCCTATTTTTGTAATATTTTGATGCCAGAACTGTTCTCTGGTTATGTATCAAATTTGAGACTTTCGCATTAATAGAAGCCAACTTCTTTCATTTCTTTGTTTAAATTGTGTTGAAACACTCAGGCATGGAGGATCCAGTCGAGGGTTGTGATTTTATTGTAATGTAGGTTTGATTACAGTAGTGTCATGACCAGTTTTAGTCAACTTCCTTGTTATCTTATTTCCCCTTACGTTGAAAGGCTCGGGCATGGAGGATCCAGTCGAGTTGTTGTAGTTGCATTTTGATGTAGGTTTGATCATTATGCTGCTGTGACATATTTCAGGGTCTGAAACTTGAGTTCAAGAGTGCTCCTGAGCCTGATTTTTTCTTCACCAAGCTGCTTGAAAGTTGGATGCCCATGGCAGACTTGTCCACCTTTTCGACCAAGAGGAGACAGTATCCCCTTGCATTTATGTCAAGATACCTGGATGTTTCACATAGACATTGAGGGATGCTCATGAGTGTGTTTTAGATCCTAAGAGGAAATGTAGGGAGAGAAATCCTCCGAAGAAGTTTCCAAACTACATGGCATTGATTAGAAGCATCATAGACTCAAAGCCTTCCAGTTTTCAGGAGGAAGAAAACCAGCAGGTTTGGTGGGATGCCATGGTGGAGGAGTACACCTCCATCATGAATAACGATGTTTGGGACATAGTGCCAAGACCATAGGGGAAGTTAATAGTAACTTCCACATGGCTCTACAAAATAAATCATTCTACATATGGCAGCATCGAGAAGTTCAAGGTGAGGTTTGTGGTGGGAGGGTTCTCCTATAAAGAGGGAGTGGACTATGAGGAGACATTTTTTATAGTCTCCATTTACACTTCCATTAGATAATTTATGTCTATAGTTTCAGTCATGGGATGGAGGATACATCATATGGATGTGAACACAACTTTCCTTAATGGGATCATTGAGGAAGAAGTGTACATAGAGTAGCCTTGGGTCTTTGAGGTAAATGGGAAGGAGTCCCATGTTTGCAGGCTTAAGAAATCCTTGTATGGACTCAAGTAGGAACCAAAAGCATGGTATTCCAGTATTGGTGGATATTTGTTGAGTATGGGCTTCATCAAAAGTGAAGCGGACCCTAACTTATATTATATATTTGTTGGTACTAATATATTATGCAGATGACTTGTTTCTTATAGGTCCGGAGAATCTTATTGTTGGGTGTAAAGTAGTATGGAATTTGAGTTTGAGATGAAGGACATCAACATGATGCATTAATTCTTGGGTTTGGAGGTTTGGAAGAAACCAGGGGAGATATTCCTTAGGCAAGGTAAATATGCAGTTGAGATCCTGAAGAAATTTTGGATGGAGGACTACAAACCTATGGACACACCCATTATCGCCAATCTGAAGAAGGTGACAACTTCAAATTCAGAGTTGGTGGATCCCATGTTGTAAGGTAGTTGATAAGTTCCTTAATGTATTTTCTCAACATCAAACTAGATATATGTTTTTTTGTGAACACCTTGATTCAGTTCAAAGTGGAGCCAAGGTAGGAGCATTGGGTAGCAAAACATTATGTGCTCAGATATTTAAGGGGTGCAATGGAGATGGTCTAATATATATTGGAGATGGTGAAGCGAATTTGCAGGGGTATACAAACTGATATTGGGTAGCTAATGTAGCATAGAGGAAGAGCAGCTCAGGGCGTTTCTTTAGCTTGGGATCAACGGTGATATCCTAGTTCAGTAAGAAGCAGACTTCCATGGCACTTAGCTTAGCATAGGAAAAGTATATGGCAACTAGTACAACGATTTGTGAGGCCAATTGGATTCATAAGTTGCTTGAAAGTTTATTTGATCAGGAGTTGGATCCCACATTGATTTACGGTGATAATTAAAGTTGTATCAGACTCTTTAAGAATCCAGTATTTCATGATAGGTCCAAGCACATAGAGATCAGATATCACTTCATTTAAGATAGGATTCAGAAGGGATCAGTGAAACTCCAGTATATTCCCATCAATCAACAAGTGGATAATATTATGACCAATAGTTTAGCAAAAGGGAAGTTTGAAGCATTTAGAGATAGACTTGGATCGGTGCATAATTCCTTCCTTGCTAAGAGGGAGTATTGAGAAATGTAGCTCGAGTGGGAGATTATTTCATAGGTAAAGTGTGAATGTGTGAGAGGTAGTTTGAGACGACTTCTTAGAGGAAAAGTGGGAAATAATACCATTTTGTAGTTTCACTGAAATAAATAAAAGTGAAATTCAAATTTCCCATGTTCTCCTAGTCTTAGAAATATAAATAAATATTCTAGAATATTAGTGAGTTAGATTTGTTCTAATCTTATATGTACACCTCATTGTTGAGATAAGGTGGTTTATAGGATTAAGGAGATTAGTAGCTAATAATTGGGAAACTAGTTGCTAGGATTGAGGAGATTAGTTATCTCTCTCAAAACATAAATAGGACAAGATGGAAGAAGTTGAAAACACACATTTTTCACATCGAGAAGACTCAAGATATTAGAGAGAGATCAATTGAGCATATTCATAGCACAGGAGAGGAACCAAGTTCAAGAAGCAAGCCAAAGTATAGTCCATATAGTTGTATGAATTTTGTTTGGACATATACATATAATCGTACGGTTAGGGTCAAACAATGTTGTACAACAGTTCAAGCATGCAAATTCTCAGTTGTCCAACTGTTAGTTTTATAGCTTGTGGAGATTTCCCTACAATCTTGGAATATTTAAATGAAAAGCTTATTTAAGGGTGTAATTATTGAATTATCATGTTTATGCTTCCACTGTTCATTTTCAACTATATGTGTGATTGTTGCATGTTCAAAAATATTTATTTCTATAATTAGATAAGTTCATATTTAATTTATTTAATGAAGAGAAACATAGGACAACAGTCACCTAGGACTTGAAAACTTGGCATTTTTCATATTTAATTCATACTACAAATATTTTGTAATACGTCTGGTACATTCACATTTTTATATTATAATAAGTATATCCTCTATTACATCAGTTACATTCACATTTGTATTATAATATAATAAGGTATAATAAGTATTGACCTTTTCCTACGTATGCAATCATAGTATTATTTTATTATAGTTATTAATTGATATTATTTGTTTCCAAGGAAATCCTTGTGGAAAACCCTCTAAATACTTCCTCATGATTTTCCGAGTACTTCCCCATGATCCACGGATGGTAAATGGGGTAAATTCTCAACCCTGTTAACATAGCCTAACCTTTAATGGATTAAGAGAACCAATTTCATCCCCAATTGACCGGGGGAGAGATATCATGTCTGGCTCTAACCACTTGAGCTAACCCTTCGAGATTATTAATTGATATTATATTATGACTATGTTATATATTTAATATTATTATATCATATTATACATTTGTTCTAATGTTGTCATATTCACGCTCATTCATAGTAGTATTATATTATAGTTATTAATTCATATTATATTATGATTATATTCTATATTCTATATTATTATAGTATGACTATATTATAAATTATTATTATATATTATTATCATATATTAATAATATATTATTTATTCTATTTTCATATTATATACTAATAGTAATTATTTATTGTAAGAAATTTATTATCATTTATTGTCCATGCACAAGAATCTAAACTTTCCATTATTATTTTTAACTCCCATCTCGTAATTCTAGATTAGCCTAGCTTATATGGCAATGTGATGTGGCATACATGGATTTGATGTGGCACACACTGATTGTTATTTATAATTTCCTTAGGAGACCTATTTTTGGATAAAAATCGCTCTAATGTGATTTTGAATACAAGGGATCTCATAAAAAATATTTGACAAGGCAAATTAGATCTAGAACCCAAAAAGAAGATTTGAAAAAGATGATCAATATTTTAGAATTGAAATCCCTTTTCCTAAAAAATAAATACCTCCATGAAGAAATTCCTTGGTTTGATGAAGAAATCCAAACTAAAACATATCTATGCCACTCATAAACCAAAATCTACTATGATCAAAACCATATTTGCACTCTTTCCTCATGAATCTCATGGACTGCTACCATGAAGAATTTCCATCATCATCACTTCACCATCAGCTCTTCAACATCCTTCCATGGAACACTACCATGGAATTACCAAGCCCCTTAAGACTAAAGGTGCTTTGATACCATGTTAATAAATAGAGCATGAGAAAATACACAAGAACTTGGTGGAAAGGGATTTAATTCTTATTCTACGCATAATATTCATTACAATGATACAATTTTATAGTACATGGATGAAACCACCTCATAAACTATATTTTCTCTCTCATTGACACCGTATCATGAGATAAGGCTAAGACGAGGAAAAATAGGATCTAAAACACACTTAGGATAAAGACTATATCCCATAATGTGAAATGCATAAAGGTGGTGTAGGAATTCATGATTGTATAGGGAGTCATATGCCAACAAAAGTTTACGTGGAAATATCAATTCATTATTTTCATAATGCATTACAAGAGTTGTCTCTTTATACAACTATTTATGCATGGTTGGCATGCTTACAAATCTCTAATGACTCTTAATTAAAGTCGATGCGAACATAGTGGTGAACATAATTGTTGAATTTTTTATTTTCTTGATTCAAACCTAGAATCCTTAGTAGCTATCAACAATTTATCCAAACTATTAGTATGTAAGCTTTTGAATCTACTAGAAATGATAAATTTGAAAATAAAGGTTCATAGGGAGTGGATTGTTGGACTCTAATCGCTTGTCATTTATTCTCATATTCCATAAAAAATCCACCAACAATCTTAGTGGATAACATGGGAATTTTCATGTTCCAAATGTTTTTATTTCATTCTCAAATTCTAAGCAAAGTCGATCCACATTTCCAACTGATAACGTGGGCATTTGTAGGTTTTAATGATATCTACAAAGCGACAACTAAACAATGAGTATAAAATGCTCCTTTAGATTTTTTTCTAACATTGGAAGACCTTGTGTGATAAGATTGTAACAGGGGTAGTCATTAATTTATATTGCTTCATTATCACCATATTCTATTGAATGATACCTCATGAATGGATTTAGAAGTATCCTAGAGATATCTAGTTCAGATATAATTAATTTCACCCTTTAACAAACATTTGAGGCATAATAGCAAAGGATTGAGGCATGGCTTGGTCACTAGTGAAATTGAAAAATCTTTTATATATTGATTTTGACAATTTATTCATGTTGGAATATTGTTGTCGTTGATTTCAAAGATATGGGGAGCCTACAGATGTCCAATATAAAGATTGCAAGATGGATATTGTTGAAAGTATTATTTTTGGTAAGTTTGGATACCCTATCTTTGAAGGAATTTTTACCCTACATACCTAGCTCAAATGGGATCACACGTTATATGGTTGGAAATATTATTCCAAGACCTTTCCAACAATATATGACATTCCCTCTATCTCCCTAGGAATGAGGATATATGAATTTTTCAGTCCAACAACCCATCCAAAAAATTGAGGTCGACTTAGTCAGTCTTTATAGGTCGGCCTTGAAAGTGGGGACATAATTACTATAAATACAAGATATATTTTTGCATTTGGAGAGAAAACAAGCAAGAGATCAACTATGAGGTGCACATAAATGATCTGAGGTGCGCTAAAGGTGTTAGAGTGTCTTTTTGGTGTGCAAGAGAAGTTTAAGGGATATTCTTAGGATCTTTCTTGTTCTCAAGGTGCACTATGAAGGATTGAAGGTCTATGATGTTGTCGTGTGCACTGTCTTGAGTTTGTGATGTTGTCTTCAGTGGACGTTTTCATTAATGGATGTTATCGTCAGTGGATGTTGTTTCCAGTGATTACATTCTAGGAATGATGTTATGAGGCTTGCTAGGGTTTGAAGGATTGTCTATTGAATGAATCAGGCAGGTCAATTCATAAGTATTATGTGTATGAATATCTTGGATTAGTGTCTACACATATCTTATTGATTTGGTTCTTAGTTGAGGATATTGGTGTCTCCAGTAGGTTAGTGCCTACATCTTGTTGAGTTGGTGCTTAGTTAAGGAGATTGGTGTCTCCAATAGGTTGGTCCCTACATCTTTCCAAGTTGGTGCTCAGATAAGGATATTGGTGTCTCCAGTAAGTTGGTTCCTACAATATTTGTAACATTAGGTTGGTGCCTACATACATTTATAAATATAAGTTTTGTGGTTTTCTCCTGCAAGGGTTTCCACGTTAAACTCTATGCATTGTGATTTGAGTTTACATGTGATTATTGTTTCTCAGCTAATGAATGATTGATAAATGGTCAAATAAATTAAAAATCATTTTATTTTGATTCATCCCCC
>ML776769.1:1946167-1981960 GCA_009831015.1 Picea engelmannii
CATACAAGGACGTATTGAATGGGTCACAGCCAACCCTCAAGCAGGTCATAAAAGTCATACAGACCAGGAAGAAATCCAAGGCCTTCCAGGAAGGCCATCAATCCCCATCAGGTAATCAATGAAACTGGTGTCTTGGAATTGCATAAAGGTTTTGGGAGCACACCTAAGGAAGAAGCGCTGAAAGACATTATCAAAACCGCTAAAGCCGAAATCCTGCTAATCCAAGAAACCAAGATGGAGGGACAAAATTTCCTCCAGAAAGTCAAAGTAAGATGGAATGTCAGTAGTGGTATTGCAGAAAGTGCCAGAAGGGCATTAGGCGGCCTAGGCACGATATGGAACTCCAAAAAATATGACCTACGCAAATATGAAAGCCGCAAACATTGGATCTACACCAGCCTGGTCCATTTGGACACCGGAAGACAAGTAAGTCTTTTTAATCTTTATGTTCCTGTATTGGCTGAAGAAAAGCTCTCTTGCTAGGAAACCTTAAGAGACTTCATGCAAGACAACTCTTTGGATAATATCATCCTTGGGGGTGACCTGAATCTCACCCTTTCGGCCACTGAGAAAAAGGGAGGCTCAAGAGTTATGGATCAAGCAAGGGAATGGGTAGAGGGCATTATGTCTATCTGGGAGCTGGAGGATATAAAGCCAGCAAGAGGAAAGTTCACCTGGTCAAACAAGAGGGTGGGGCCAGGGCATATCGCAGCAAGGCTGGACAGATTCCTTGTCCAAAGCACCTTCCTCATCTTAGGGCTAAATATAGACTCTGCTATTCTCCCTCACAGCGTGTCAGACCATAAGCCAATCTCTTTAAGTCTGACCTCTGACTATAACCTGGGGCCAATTCCCTTCCGCTTCAACCCAAGATGGATCCAAGAAGAAAGCTACTCAGCCCTGGTAGCTAGAATATGGAACGAATTAGTCTCAGGCTCCCCATTTTACATCTGGGAAGAAAAACTCCGAAAATTAAAAAGAGCATTAAAAGAATGGGCCAAAACTTTACCAAATCCCATCTCCAAACGCCTAGAATCACAGCAACAATTAGAGGCTTATCGGTTGGAAATTGAAAAGGTGGAACCCTCGGAAGAATCTCTGCAACAAGAGGCAAGGCTACAAAAAGATTGGCACCAAGCCTGTAGAGAAGAAGAGAAACATTGGCAGCAGAAATCGAGATGTCTCTAGCTCGAAGCAGGGGACAAGAATACTGCCTACTTTCACAAGCAAGCAGAGGCCAGGAAGCAGTTCAAAACGGTGACAGAAATCCGCTCCCAGGGACAGATTATAACGGACTTCGAAGGCATTAAGGAAGCAGTGGTGCAAACTTTTGAAGCACTCTATACAGAGTCTCATACAGAAGCAAGCGATCCAGCCTCCTATCCATTGAACTTGATCCAGGCAAAGATTCAAGAAGAGGTCAATAGAAAATTAGTCAGGGAAATAGACCAACAGGAAATTAAAGAGGCCCTGGATCAATTGCATCCGGATAAAGCCCCTGGACCTGATGGGTTTACGGCCAGATTTTTCCAACATGGGTGGAATACAATTAAGTCTGACCTTACGAAATTCATCAAAAAATCTCAAGCTTGTGCCAAAATCGGAGGAGGTACTAATTCTTCGTTCTTAGCTTTACTTCCAAAGGAAAAAGGAGCGGCCAGCTTCGACAGATTCTGGTCGATCTCCTTATGCAACACCAGCTATAAGATTCTTACCAAACTCATAGCGAACAGACTTCAAAGCGTACTCCCTGCCATTATTCCAGAGAACCAAGGAGGATTCATAAAAGGAAGGAGCATAACGAACAATATCATCCTCGTCCAAGAGGCGCTTCATTCAAGCCTGCGACGGAAAGATAAAGGTATGATTGTCAAACTCGATCTTTCAAATGCATTCGATAGGGTAAGGCACACGTTTTTGTTTCAAGTAATGGAACGTTTTGGGTTTGCGCCCTCCTTCATAAGCTGGATTAAAGCTTGTATCTCAGGACCGTGGATAGCTCCTCTGGTAAATGGAAGAGCCACAAGGTTTTTCCAAGCCTCAAGAGGTCTCCGGCAAGGATGCCCTCTCTCCCCTCTTCTATATGCTATTCAAGCCTCTGTCCTAAGTCTTCAATTAGAGTTTGGGCAGCTTCAACAAAACCTCTCCGGACTGCGTATTGCAAAAAGGGTCAAGGATATAAATCATGCTCAATATGCGGATGACACGTTGCTTCTGGGAGGTGCAAGCACAGCAGTAGCAAAAAAGTTCAAGAAGGAACTATATGTGTTTACAAACATTTCTGGCAGCATAATTAATACAACCAAGAGTAAAATCTATGGCTGGAATGTAAACCCAAGAGAAATGCATGAGATATCGAGAATTCTTGGGATCGCTGGAAGCACTAGCTGGGAAGATTTCAATTATTTAGGAGTTCCTATCACTAAGGCTGGATCAAAAGTAGCAAGCTGGAATAAAATTATAGAAAAAATCAAAAACAGGATTCAATCCTGGGGCACCAATTGGTTGAACTTGGCAGGCAAACTAGTCCTCATTAAAGCGGTTCTCTCCAGTATTTCAATTTACCAAAGTGCCCTTCTCTTAGCGCCGAGAACTGTAATTCAGAAAGTAGAGGTGATGATCAGACATTTCCTCTGGGAAGGAGGAAAGAAAACAGGCCGCAGGCTTCATTTGGTAAAATGGGGGAAACTTACAAAATCCTTCCCAGAAGGGGGTCTCCAAATAAAGGACATGCAGATGCAAAATTTGGCTCTTGGATCCAAAATTCTATGGAACCTCATCACAG
The DNA here is from genome assembly GCA_009831015.1 of Picea engelmannii. Taxonomy (NCBI): domain Eukaryota; kingdom Viridiplantae; phylum Streptophyta; class Pinopsida; order Pinales; family Pinaceae; genus Picea; species Picea engelmannii. The sequence continues at coordinate 1,948,953 of ML776769.1, forward strand.
GGTCAGTCAGCTGGAGCAAGCGAGCCCTATGGAGAAAGTATTTCCAGGGGCCTAGAAAGAAATGTTTAAGTAACCCCACAAGAACAGGGAAGGGTTCACCAATATTCAGTTTATGCCAGAAAGCATTACCAGCATTCCTTCCACAAATCACTTGGATCCCGGCGAATGGGCAAAGCATCAACATTTGGGAAGATTCAGTTCTTGGAGGAGCATCAATCTCAACTAGGCTGGAGCTAAGGCGGCTAAAAGATTGGATGCAGATTAACAATATCCACAGCCTCTGGGATATCTCGACATGGAAAAATGATGAAAATAAGTCTTGGTCCAGGTGGGAGATAGCCTCGTTGCCTCAGGAACTAGAAGAAGAGTGGAGCAGCCTCAAGGAAGCATTGCAAGGAAGAACCCCTCTAAGAGAGAAAAAGAAAGACAAGATAGGTTGGGGTCCCAATGCGGGAACCTACACCTTAGCTAGGGGATACTGCCACCTTGTCCCAAGCATTCAAGCACATCAAGACTCGGTGTTCTGGAAGGTAATATGGGCATTTAAAACCCTCCCAAAAGTGGATTTATTCGTCTGGACAGTCGCTCAAAATGGAGTTCTTTCTGGAGAAAATCTTCGTAAAAAAGGTTGGACAGGGCCAACAAGATGCCCTCTCTGTTGTCAGGCCGAGGAGACAACAATTCATCTACTGTTAAGTTTCCCCTTTGCCACTGAGGTCTGGAATCTTACTCTTGGTCTAGGTGCTTTGACCCCTCCCATCCCACAGGATTTTCAGCTGTTGTTCTCAAGTTGGCCAGCCCTGTGCCCCCTCAGGACAACAAACCAAGGTCACCTCTCAGCAACATGGAAAGCTCTACCGAAGTTTATCCTATGGAAGTTATGGTTGGAAAGGAATCATCGGATCTTCAGAGAAGAGAAAATAACTCCAGCACAGTTAGCAGTTAAAATTAAAAGTCTTTTCAGTGAGAGTGCGATCTACTTCATAAAGACCTCCAATTCGAAGGCCTTGGGGACTGAAGAAGAAAAGTGGATGCGCCATCTTGGGCTTCAGACTGCTCCACCAGGAGGCCCTTCAACCACCTCGCCATGCAGTTGGGAAATTAGATTGGACATGAGTGAATTGGAGGAATGGAAACACTCCCTAAACACCAACATTCTCTCATTTGATGGCACGTCTAAGTGTAACCCAGGGAAGGCTAGGGGAGGAGGAGTAATAAGGGACCCCACTGGGAATATTATTACCAGGTATGCCTGGGGCCTTGGAACTGAACCAAATAACAAAGATGAAGCCCTCGCCCTCTGGCAAGGGATTACCTAAGCCATCTCCTTAGGAATTCGAAAACTAACTGTGATTGGGGACTCAAGGCTGCTAATTCAAACTTTAACTCAGAATACCAGGGTATCGGACGGGCAGCTCAAGCACATCATTGATAAGATAAGGATTCTTAAGCATCAGTTCCACTCAATTCGTTGGTTTCACGTACTAAGGGGAAACAACACCCAGGCGGACGAGGAGGCCAATACAGGAGCCCGTTTGGGGAAAAGTATTATGATCCTTAATGGAGTCACAATGGATTGGAGCATCCCGTAACTGCAGCAAATCATGAGAACTCACATGCGGGCGTTTGGACAAGACGCTTGTACAGAAAATAGGACAGTGAAATCTTTGAAATTTAGGGCGATCTCCAGAACGGGCAGGAGCACCATCATGACAGCGGCACGTTCACACTCCAAAGCCATCCCTCCGCGCAGAGAATCTACCAAGGAAAGGACAGCGCAGGGTTATAAACACAAGCGGGCAGGAAGGGGGAGATCAAAGGAAGGAAGGCAGCGCGTAGAAGAGTCAAGCCAGGGCAGTTTTTGGACAGAAGACGAAGGATCCCAGAAGCACGCGATGGCATCGAGTTCGGGCCCAAAGCTAACGGTGGAAGAAAGGCTCACAGCGTTGGAAGAGAAGCTGGAAAATCTGCGGGAGCTCATGACCAATCTGGACGAATTCTTGCAGAATCTGGACAGTGAGGCTGGGAGAAGGATGGAGGCCTTAGAAAATGATATCATCTACACACGATCCGGCCTGAGTGAAGAGATCTGGAAGCTCAGGAAGGAGCTGGGCAAGCCGAACCAAGACCATGAAGAAAGGATGCGGAATCTAGAACAGCAGATGGAACAACTCATCAAGGATCGAGCAGAAGAAAAAGCATAGTCCAAAGGGAAAGGGAAGGAGTAGCTCAGAAGCATTCCACCAAGAAAGAGTTCTCTATAAACATCTGGTAAAAGTTAGAAAGGACGTCTAAGTAGTTGTGTTGCAGCCAGTTCTGGCTTCCAAGTGGCATGTAATAGCTAATACGAATAGAAATATTCTCTAGCTAGTTTAGCAGTAGTCCTACTTCTATGTAACAACATCAGTGGATCTCCGCAGTTTTTAATAAAAGTCCCATTACTCGCTTCTGTCAAAAAAAAAAAACATTGTTTTGTTGAACCAAAACTTTTAGTGTAGATGTGAAAAGTTTCATATAGTGCTCTTGAACTTAAACCTTTGTTATTATCGTTGGGATTTTAAAGGAGAAATAATTCATTTATTATCTTATTGAGTGTGTTTATATGTATATTGTATTATTTATTATGAATGAGATTTTTATGTTTGGTTTCACAACTAAGTTTATAGGTTATATTTTTAAAAGCAATTAATAAAAAGATAATTAAAATATGTGTATATATTAATATTAAATTAATATATAACCTAGGTGTCATCTGGTGGTAAGGAGTCCGTTGCTGAGACGTTGGTCGTCGAGGTGTAGTGAAAGTGGATCCTCTCTGAAAGCCATGATATACTGTCGTCTGATGCTGGTATGCACCAGATGACACCTTCACTGTTAGTCTCATTGGAGTCCTACTCTGACCCTCGTTGATTAGCTCCTCCTCTGCTATGAGGGCCTTCTAGACGACATCATGCAAGCTCTGAGGCATCAAAATCCTAAATTTTGCACGTATGATGACATTAAGGTCGAACAAGAACCTGTTGACCTTAAGTTTCTCGGTATTAAGATGCGGAGAATAATGAAGCAACTCTATAAAATGGGCCTCGTACTTGGGCATCATACGATCGCCCTGTCGCAAGGCGTTGAACTCATTGATCTGACGCTCAATGAATTCCTCTGATAGGTGCCTCTCTCAGAACCGTTCCTCGAACAGTTCCCATGACACGTCTTCGACGACGGTCATGTTCAATTGTGGCAAGAGCATCTTCCACCATAGAAAAGTGCTCCCCTTTAGTTGAAAGACCGCCATGCGAACCCCTTCATGTTGGAGGTATAGTCGCAAAGTGAAAAGCACATCGCCATATTCTCCAACCATGCCTCGGTAGCTATGCCGTCCAGGGCACCAAATAACTCGAGAAATTTGACCTTCTCGAGTTCGCGGTGAATGCTACCGTACCGAACGGAGCGCGCGGTGGACCCTCAAGGGGTGATGGCACCCTGGCCTCATCTCTATCCAAACGACTAATCAGTGCCTCAGACATCCACTGAAAACACCTCATCAGGCCAACCACATCACCCATCACTATCTGTTCCTGCCCGACAACCTATTCATCTCTTTGGGGGTTAGACCCCTCAGGCATGGATGCTACTTGAGACATCGTGCCTCCTCCCCTAGAATCCCGTCGTCTGCCTCCACGGTGTCACCTAACCATGATTACCTGCACAAATGCAATCAAATTAATTAGAAACCTTATAATCAAAAATCAAATCAATGAAAGTCATAGTGATCCCAAGTTGCGAGTCGAACCCCCTCTGGTACCATATGTAAAGACCCCAATCGTACGACTACAAGAAAAGAAGAAAGTGCAATTTTATTTTTTTTGTTTTTAGGTAGGAAGGTAACGACGACAATAGTTGAACCACACAACCTGACGACAAACACACGCACACATATCAGGCAACAGACAACTACGACTCCACGCACTAGCACAATGAGCAACTGGGCGAAACATGTGTAAATCAACATATAGAAACTACTACCTGCCTAATACAAACATAAAAATGCCTACAACCTAAAGGACAACATCCACAATCCTGACACAACAGCCTCGACGACCAGTAACGAGAACCTCTATGGCACGCAAACCAAACGCATGAAGGCGTTATGACCCAAGCGCCAATGACAAACTTACAATTATCAACAACACCCTCAACAGAAAGCATAGACTTCAGCCAATTTATCATTCGCCTCTATCCAATAGGGTGTTTCATGATCCCTTTATCAGGGATCATGCCATCCCCATGCGATAGGCACGACTATAACCCTGACGCAACATAACCTATCTAGACCAAGGACTCAAGGAAAATCCATTGCGCTAGGAGCCAAAATAACTGACAAGAAGACTACACCCACACCTCCAAGCAACGGGTCGACAAGACGTAGATGACATCGTTCAAAAATAAATTTGCGCAACTAACCAAAGGATTTCTCGTTTTCTCACGAAGCTTTTCTTAGTGGGTTCCTTTTATGGCGCAACGTCCTAGGTGGACTTTATTAACCATCATAAAAACTATTCAAGAACACAGTAACCGACCGATCTAAAATTAAAAACATAACAATCTTCAAGGAACGAAATACCCTTTCATTTAAAAGGGGGTTTTATTAATTCACTTAATCAACACTTTTACCCTTCTAGTTCAACACTAAACAAGGAAGCCATAAACCCTAGAATGTAAAACTTCTAATGAATTTATCATTTAATCATAAATTAAGACTAGACAATAATCGATAAGGATTCCCAAACTTTACTCAAGGAATAATTTTTCCTAACTTATGAGTTGAAAATACATTGTTGATTATAACATTAGGAAGAATAGATTAGCTACTAAATAATGAATCATTATTATAGGTCAAAACGCACAGGCTACATTTATAAATTATAGTTATAGCAAAGCACACGTTCAAGGTAAAATTGAGTGTCCAATCCATATATATATATATATATATATATATATATATATATATATATATATATATATATATATATCGATGTCCATTCAATGTATATATCAAGTGTATAACATCGCTAACTAATATTGATATCTGATAATGATATCTAATAATAAAATAATTGCTAATGGTTGTCATAAAAGAAATCGTTGTAAGTGAGGTGGCAGTGTAAATGTAAAATAGGAAATATAAAATTTGATGTTATACACATCTACTGCACACTTTATATAATGAATCTCTGTCACATGTTATGCATTTTGTTGTCACACAATGACCATAAAATCGCCTTCACTAAAATCGCTACCATATATCTCGGTCTCACATTAAATACAACCTCACTGTTAATAAATATTAATTTTCTACTTAACCAAAATACTATCCCAACCCAAACAATCATTGCCTAGTAGCACCTTATGTGGTTGTCTATTAACACGCCGAGTTAATTAAGATATTCACAATCGTTGTCAACCACGTCTTGTCTATAAAAACGTAGTAATAATGATGCAGTCATATCATGCTACCAATAAGGATTTGTTGTTTATAAAGAGGGGTTCACTGCTAGTCGCTGCCAATTGAATGCTACCAGATATATCGTTGTATAAAATGCTAACATAACATTTAGCTGAGTAATAAATGGGTAAACCGTGTTTCCATAATAAACAAGATTTGTTGCCATAAAAAGAATAACACGGTCACAAATAATTTAGTTGTGTATAAAAAGATAACACAATCACATATAAAAAGAGGATTCACTGTGTATAAAAGGACAACACAGTCACATATAAAAATAAGGATTTGTTGTCATTCACATAAAAGGAAACGCTGACATCAATAGAAACATTGTCTAACATTTAAAGGAAACTTTGTCTATCTTTCACAAAAACGTTGAGATTAAAAACGCGGGGATTTTTTCCAAATTAAATGCAGGAATTAACACAATTAAAAATGCCATCCATAATGATTATAATGATATCACTGGGTGTTATAAGATATGTTGTCAACCATATTTAAAAATGCAGGGATAATGTTGTCTAATCAAATCACTGAGAGACTGTTGTCCAATAAATCCACTAGCACCACAATTAGTTCGAAATTACAGAAGTAATTATCGTAGTGAAAGAATAGAAATTTGTTGCGTTGTAGTTGCGCTACAACTAAGGATAGAGTTAAATATCTATGTAAATTTTAAATTAAATTTTAGATAGCATTATAACTGTGATTACATTACGGTGATAACATTATTAAATCGTAATTTAACTGTGATAGCCATCATCCTCACAATATAACTGTCACTACTAAACACATCACAGTGATAGCCAAAGAGGGGTTGGGAAACATTTAAACGGAAATGCAGAATATAATTAAAACACAACAATATCCCTTCATATGGAATGCATGCCTGATGTGTTAAAACGTATGGTAGATTCACCTTCAAAATACGTTAAATTGTAGAGGGAAAATCGCAGTTGAATGTATTGAAATGCATAGGAAATTTTCCATCAAAATATAATAAAACGCAGAGGTGTTATAAAATACATAGCCCAATGCAATGCATAGATCAAACGTAGATATAAGAAGGGGTGAATAGCTGGGAAAAACTATCCTTCGCTCATCATCCATGCACAAAAAAGTAGGGCATTAGAATCTATAGGTCACTATGCACCGAAATGACGCATGTCGATTCGGCTCCTGGACGACTGCTCAGGCATGGACTGATGACCTAGGGATAAGGGCGGAATATAAAGCACAATCTAATCACAATAATCAGTAAAACAAAATAGAACAGTCATAGCAATCAGAGATCGGTTTGCCAAGGAAATCAATTCAAGACAGCGAGCATAAAGCTATGATGACTTTAAGTTCTCGATCAAAAACGTTGAGTGAAACACATTTATTTACACAGAAAGTACAGTAATGAAGGCACAAGAGAAATAATAATCTACCATTCAAATAAATGCATGCATACCATAGCCCAAGGTGACATCCTCGAGCCATTGTCCCACGCACACTCCATCTATCTCTCGCTTGTCAACCAATGTGACTTCACCGGTACCTCCCAGCCAACGCTAGGGATACTCTTCTTCCCCCTTATCCCCCCGAGCTACAAAGGGGCCACATACACTATACCATAGAAAAATTATCTTCCAGCTTGCCTCGCAAGGCCGAGCTACCACTCGTCACCGAGATGGGTATCCCAACTCCCACAAGATAAGTTAGTCAAGTCAAAAATTCAGAAGCATAACATTACACATCAAGAAGAGATCCATACTCCTCCTCCTCCATTCTTTTTATAGAGTTTCTAAGTGATTTCTTTCCCAAATTCCCATTTAATCTATTTTTCATTAAATTAATTCAGAAAAACCTTCCTCGTACACATGTCACCCACCCCCCTAGTTGCACCAGAAATTAATTTCATTAATTGTTTAATTACTCCTATTTCTCTCACCCACCTAGAGGCATTCCTAAAATCGCTCCTTGGTGTCCCCATATTCCCTTACACATTTTAAATGACTTACACCCTCACTAAATTCCTAGTTGAGTTCATATTTAGAAAGTTCTTAAAGGCAAGATTCCTTACTAAGTTAGTCATTCTACTTTTTCCTTACATTTCCTTTTTCTTTATGTTTCCTCTTTTTCCCTTAGTTTCCTATTTTTTTAAGTTTCCCTCTTTTCCCTTCTTAACTAGAACTCAATTTAGCAAGTGTAGAAAAATCACCTTTTACCCCTTTTTCCTTTTAATTAATAAATTTTAATTAGCATATGTAGAAAAACAATCAATTCCATTTTAAAATTTTAATCCCTCAATATAATTTGATTTTAATAAATTAATTGACCTTTTACCCCTTTTTCCTTTTAATTAATAAATTTTAATTAGCATATGTAGAAAAACAATCAATTCCATTTTAAAATCTTAATCCCTCAATATAATTTGATTTTAATAAATTAATTGATTTTCTTACCCCCTTCTCGTCACATGTTTAATTATGATTGTATTATTTTTTTACCACAAGTATCACTTAGACCTAAATTTTAATTTCTTAGGTTGGACGGCATTTTTATTAGGGAAATTGTTTTTTTTTTAAATCTTACTTATCATGTCATTCATTTTAAAGCCGACTAGGATTATTCACTTACCCGTCGAAATTGCGACGCACCCTTCAAGATGCACTAGGTGCTCCAAGGGTGCCACTCACCTTTTTCTGTTTTCCTTGCAGGACGTGACCTTCAGGAAGCACTACGTTCTTCAAGGGTGCCACTCGCCTCTTTCCATTTTCCTTGTGTGACATGCCCTTCAGGACACACTACGTTCTCCAAAGCTGCCACTCACCTCTTAACTGACTTGGTAGACATCAAAAACCCCTGGAGTCAATACTCCGCCAAGTGATATTGTGGAATACTAAGGGCCTATAAGGAATAAGGTCCCTACCTTATTGCACGCCCCTTAGAATCATCGTGAGTGACTGTCGCAGTCTGCCCCCACCACATCGTGGGTCTTCTCGAACTAGGTAATAGTTAACCTACAGTTCGAGCCACAATGGGAGTGCTACTAGGCTGTGGCAGGGTTGTTGTCCACACCTCTCCCTCAAAGTCTTTGGTTTTCGTGTGTGACCCCTCTACTCCACATGTGAGTCTGGTCAACAAGCTATCGTCAGCCTGCATCATCAATGAATCATGTCAGAAATAAAATCAATCATCATAACATCTAATCAGACATGCATATGTCATATCAACAACAATCAAACCCAAATAGTTCACTCCCTGACTCGATCCAGAGTCCAAGGGGTTTCATCGATGCCTCTGCATCCTCGAGGTCCAAGTCCTGCACACTCAGGAGAACCCAGTCAATAGCACCTCTCTATGTAAATACACAAAATAGCATATCATCATATCCATAATTCCTCATAATCATAATAAAAAAGCCAATAGTATAATAATCTGGATCACTTGCAAGCAAGTGTCCTCAAAGAATAAGTTCGCTCAGAGCGTGCAAGAGTGGGATGTTACACAGTGGAGTATGGTTTGGACTACGTCAGATGTGATGGGGTCAAGTTGATTGGCTATATAGACTCAGATTGGGAAGGATGTGCATTTGAAAGGAAGAGCACTTCAAGGTGTTATTTTGGGTTGGGATCAAGGATTGTTTCCTAGTTCAGCCAGAAACAAAAGTCAATGGCACTGAGTTCCACTGAGGCAGAGTATATGGCAGCTAGTCAAGCCAACTATAGGGATATTTGGATTTGCAAGTTATTGATTGGATTATTTGGTCATGAGTTGAGGCCTACTGTGATTCACTGTGATAATCAGAGTTGTATCAAACTCTTTGAGACTCTAGTCTTTCATGACAGGTCAAAGCACATAGATATCAGATACCACTTCATCTATGGTTGGGTTCAGTGAGGAGAAGTTCAACTTGAGTACATATCTATTAATGAGCAAATTGCAGACATTCTCATGAAGTTTTTGTCAAGGGGAAAGCATGTCTACTTCATAGACAACATGGGAGTGGTGAAGAAAAAATTCCTCGGTAAGAGGGAGTGTTGAGTTTTTGTACCTTGGGAAGTGCTCCCCTAGTGTTAGTGTTATTGAGTGTCTAACACTAAAGGGGAAAAGTACCCCCCCCTCACTTTACTTTATGTTATAAATTCAAAATGACTTTATGATCTTTTAATCATAAAGTGACGTTATTAACATAAAGTGACTTAGAGAACTTAAGTAAAGGGGTAGATCTAATATCCACCCTTGATCTTGGTTGGCTAAGATCTAATACTAGCTATTGGTTCTCAATTTTTCCTAATGAGGAGGATAAAGAGAAGACGAGGAGGAGAAAAGGAATTCATTGTTCACGTTGAGAGGAAGTGAAGAGAAGAAGAGGAGAAAATGGTTTTGGAGAGAAAGAAGGAGAAAGAGGGGCGCACCTTGAGAAGAGGGTGCACAAGAGAAGAAGAGGGCAGACCAAGAGGAGAATGGTGCACTATTTTAAGGAGAGGGGGATCACTTGGTGCTACAGAAGGAACGATTTACTAGGAAGAGAGAAGCTCAAGGAGAAGGGCACAAATCCCAAGGAAAAGGGTGTGCACTTCAAGGCAAGATTGTCTCGTATTTCAAGGAGAAAGAGGCTTCCCAACTTGAGATAATTTGGTTGCATCTTACTTGTAATCTCTGTTGTAAGTTTTCCTTAAGATCTCCATAATAAATATGCTCTTCACTAGTTTTTCCCATGGGGGTTTTTCCAGGGTCATGTTGACCAAAATTCTCTAAGTATAAATCTATGGTTTTCTTATTTATTTATCAGCATTTTAGAGTGTTAAATATCATAGGTGAATGTTATGGTTTATGACTGTTAAAATACTAATTTATGGATAGAAAAACTTCCTAAATTTAACCCTTATAATAACAGCATAAATGAGCATGATATCATTCCTAAAAGGAAGTCCTAAATAGCAGAAACAACAGACCTATTAGCATCCCTTAAACAACAATAAAATAAAACATGTTAGTGACCATGTGACAATCAATTTTTAGACATGTGTGATATCCTTAAGGAGCCTCAAAATTATTCATTGCATGGCATGGCAAGGAAAGGCATGACATGGCAAGGCAAGGAAAGGCATGGAAAGGCATGGAAAGGCATGCCATGGAAAATCAAGGCATGGAATGAAAAGGAAAATCATGGCTTGGCATGGCATGCCATGGAAAGTGAAGGAAAGGAAATACATGGCATGGCAAGGCAAGGCATGGCAAGGAAAGGCATGGAAAGACATGGCATGGCAAGGCAAGGCTAGACATGGCAAGGAAAGGCAAGGCATGGAAAGTCAAGACAAGGTAGGGAAATGCAAAGAAAGGAAAGGCTAGACATGACAAGGAAAGGAAAGGCTAGACATGGCAATGCAAGGAAAGGCATCACAAGGCATGGAAAGGAAAGGTCTAGGTATAGTTCAAGGTATAGGTATGGCAAGGCAAGTAAATTTCTAGGTATAGGTCTAGGTATGGCAAGGAAAGGCAAGGCAGGGAAAGGCATGGCAAGGCAAGGCAAGGCATGGAAATTCAGGGAAAGGAAAGGAATGGCATGGAAAGGAAAGGCATGGCATGGCATGGAAAGTTAAGGCAAGGCATCGAATGGAATGGAAATACAAGGAAAGGCAAGGTAAGGGAATGAAAGGCAAGGAAAAGACAAGACAATAGTAGGAAAGAAAGGAAAGAAAATGCAAGGCAAGGAAAGGCTAGGCATTGATCACATACTTTGTTGTGGATGCCCCGTCCACTTGGCATCTTGCACATTAATCCATGGAGTTAGCTACCTTGGAATTCACGCATGTGGAGTGGTTGCATGCATGCACATTCTTGGAGGGAACATTCCATGTGGACACTTGGCATTTGAATTGGTGTGATTCCTATTTTTGGTGGTTTGTCCCCTTCATGAGCATTATTTAGTACGTACTACTACTATTTTTGGATGAGGGAGAATTGATTTGGAGAGTCTAATGTCCACATGTTGTAACATGGTCAACCATGGATTGAGGAGAGATCTAACTAATTCATTATTATAATATTTATTTGACTTGTCATGGAGTTAGTTAGCAAATAATAATGTTTTATTGTATAAGAGAAGAGAATCTCTTTATAAAGAAGAGTTCTCTCTCTCCATTGTAAATGGTGGAGAATTTGGGTATTTAGGAGCTCTCCTCTTGGGATACATTGTAGAACATTTTGATAAGCTTAATGGAGAATTTGAGGTATGCTTTCACTTGATTTGATGTTTTAGTGTGCGCTCATATTTTATGTGTTGATTTTGTATGAAGAAACCCTTCTAACATGTTGTGTTTTCCATTATAATGAACCATGCTTCACTTTGGATAGAGAAATGTGAGGTTTCAACTCTCTTATTTCTATTGTGATTATGTTATCCTACATTATTCTTATTATTAGTTCCTGGAGTCTTAACTAGGATGGAACTTCAATCTTTTGTCAAATTTAGGTCCTTGAGAACCATTAATTGCGTATGGATTTAGCAGTTAGCAATATTTTCCACCATAAGAGATTTGTTAATGCGTAACACACGTATTTATAATCACTTTAGAAAAAATAAACCATTCTTACTTACATAGACTTCCTTAACACTTTAAAAAGTAACTAATCAAATTAAATAAATTCATACATTCATCAACATAGAATGCAAAAACAATGAGATTCATAAAAAAATGTGCCATGAAATGTCTCTCTCTCTCTCTCTCTCTCTCTCTCTCTCGATATATATATATTCAACATAGTCTAAATTGTACATCTTTTACAAAATGGGACATCGTGCCCAATATACAAAATGACAACAAGTGCCCTAACATAAAAAAACAACCACATTATGGCCTAGATACAAAATGGCAACCATTGGTCACTCATTGACCACGACCACCCTCACCATCCTCAGGATCATCCTAGAAATCGATCTTTCTTCTCTTGCTCGAAGAAGCACCTTCAGTGGTTTTGCACCTAGGTGTGGTTCGTCGCTTTAGAGACTGCACAAAGAAAAAACATCATTATAATTTTTTTTTTCCAAAGTGAATTAAAAGAATTACAAAACAATACTTTGTAATTCAACGTAAGACAACTCACCGCAAATGGTACTGAAAGTAATGAGTGTGTTAAACTCCTCCATGACCCTAATCTCTCATTGATGCCACCCTACGTCAATTACAAGGATCAAATCATGAAATTTTAACAAATATACATAGAATCAATTATATTCATGATACATAAAAATTGATCATCAACACATCATATCACTATTAATATCTCAGGCATCGATGGAGAGTTGTTGGTGGGTGGAGTGATTGGTTGTACAACCTTCTCCGAGGAAACTTTGGAAGCCTTAGTGGATGGAGCAAATGGGAATGGTGGGGGGTGGCATAATGGTGCATCCACTATGGATGGATACGCTGGAAGAGGTGGTGCAGATGGGTGGCCTACAAGTGCATCCATTGAGGATGCATCGAATAAGAAAGATAATGGGGGTGGGCGGCGATCAACCCCCACGAGTTGTACAAGCGATGGAATAACACTTGACCTAGAAATAGGTAACCCAAAATCCCTGGTCAGTTTCCTAGAGACTGAACTAGGACTGTAACTAGAAAAAATATCATTAGCTGACATACATATTAATAATGTTGTTATTGGTACCAAATAGTAAAATCCAACAACATAAATACAACAATTTTGAGATTTAAATGAGAGATAACTAAACACATGATACCTATGAAGCAGGTGACGTGTCCATCCTAGGTGGAAATTGCTCGACACTGCCTGGTCCCACAACCTGTAGAAACACAAGAACATTATAAATTTGAGGATGCCAAAAAAATAAATAAATTACTATGGTGAATTTATCAAATGTGACACATACTTGTGTATGTGGAACCCAGAATGAGCAAGCTGCCTCTACCACTGCATTGTTGATGGATACATACACCTATGCATCTATCAGGGTAGAAGGTTTTCTATACATGTGTATCAATTGCAAAACATCATACAATAAAACATCAAAATAAATACACATAATACTATATAACGATGAGGAACATAGAGATGGTTAAGATACTAACCTACTCCATGAAGCTCTATTGTCCACTAGCCACCATAATCCCATAGCAAGTCTTCCCGCAACTCGAGAATCTATGGGGTTCACGTGGATGACTGTTATGTCCATGTGCCCTCTCCTACTACAGTCGATTATAGGGGTTGAAGGTCCAACCCCTCTATCAATGTCACTGACAAACACCTCTTGTCGATATAGTGCAACAAATATACCATGTTTCACTAGGATCTAGTTCAAGGATGATAGAGCTACCTATACCTATTACCCCTCCCTCACTTTACTTTATGTTATAAAGTCAAAATGACTTTATAAGCTTTTAATCATAAAGTGACTTTATTAACATAAAGTGACTTAGGGAACTTAAGTAAAGGGGTAGATCTAATATCCACTCTTGATCTTGGTTGGCTAAGATCTAATCCTAGCCATTGGTTCTAAAGTTATCCTAATGAGGAGGCTAAAGAGAATATGAGGAGGAGAAAAGGGATTCGTTGTTCACGTTGAGAGGAAGTGAATAGAAGAAGAGGATAAAAGGGTTTTGGATAGGAAGAAGGAGAAAGAGATGCACACCTTGAGAAGAGGGTGCACAAGAGAAGAAGAGGGCACACCAAGAGGAGAAGGTTGAACTATTTTAAGGAGAGGGGGATCACTTGGTTCTACAACAAGAAATATTTACTAGGATGAGATAAGCTCAAGAAGAAGGGCACAAATCCCAAGGAAAAGGGCATGCACTTCAAGGAAAGACTGTCTCATATTTCAAGGAGAAAGAGGCTTCCCAACTTGAGATAAGTTGGTTGTAGCTTACTTGTAATATATGTTGTAAGTTTTCCTTAAGATCTCCATAATAAATCTGTTATTCATTGGTTTTCCCCATGGGGGTTTTTCCAGGGTCATGTTGACAAAAAATCTCCAAGTATAAATTTGTGGTTTTCTTATTTATTTATTGACATTTTAGAGTGTTAAAGATCATAGGTGAATGTTATGTTTTATGATTGTTAAAAGACTAATTTATGGAGAACAAAACTTCCTAAATTTAACCCTTATAATAGTAGCATAAATGAGCATGATATCATTCCTAAAAGGAAGTCCTAAATAGAAGAAACAACAAACCTATTAGAAGTCCTTAAACAACTGTAAAATAAAACATGTTAGTGACCTTGTGACAATCAATTTTTAGACCTGTGTTGATAGCTTTAAGGAGCCTCAAAATTCTTCATTGCATAGCATGGCAAGGCAAGGCATGGAAATGCATGGTGTGGCAAAGAAATGCATGGCATGACAAGGAAAAGAATGGCATGACATTCCATGGTAAGGCATGGAATGACATGGCATGCCATGGAAAGTGAAGGAAAGGAAAGATATGGCATGGAAAGGAAAGGAATCACAAGGCAAGGCATGGAAAGGCATGGAATGGCAAGGCAATGATAGACATGGAAAGGAAAGGCAAGGTATGGCGAGTCAAGGCAAGGCAGGGAAATGCAAGGAAAGGAAAGGATAGACATGACAATGCAAGGAAAGGTCTAGGTATAGTTCTAGGTCTAAATATGGCAAGGAATGGAAATTTCTAGGTATAGGTCTAGGTATGGCAAGGAAAGGCAAGGCGGGGCAAGACAAGGCATGGCATGGAAATTCAAGGCAAGGAAAGGAATGGCATGGCAAGGCAAGGCATGGCATAGCAAGTCAAGGCAAGGCATCAGATGGAATGGAATGGCATGAAAATACAAGGAAAGACAAGGTAAGGTAACACAAGGCAAGGAAAAGACAAGAAAAGGCTAGGCAAGAAAGGAAAGCAAAGGCAAGGCAAGGAAAGGCTAGGCATTGATCACATTCTTTTTTGTGGATGCCCCATCCACTTGTCATCGTGCACATTCATCCATGGAGTTCGCTATCTTGGAATTCACACATGTGGAGTGGTTGCATGCATGCACATTCTTGGAGGGAAGATTCCATGTGGACACTTGGCATTTGAATTGGATTGATTCCTATTTTCGGTGGTGTGTTCCCTTCATGATCATAATTATTTAGTGCGTACTACTACTTCTTTTGGATGAGGGTGAATTGATTTGGAGAGGCTAATGTCCACATGTTGTAACATGGTCAACCATGGATTGATGAGAGATCTAACTAATTCATTATTATAATATTTATTTGACTTGTCATGGAGTTAGTTAGAAAATAATAATGTTTTATTGTATAAGATAAGAGACTCACTTTATAAAGAAGATTTCTCTCTCTCCATTGTAAAGGGTGGAGAATTTGGGTAGTTAGGAGCTCTCCTCTTGGACTACATTGTATAATTTTTTGACAATATTAATGGAGAATTTGACGCATATTTTCATTTGATTTGAGGTTTTATTGTGCACTCATATTTTATGTGTTGATTTTGTATTAAGAAACCGTTCTAAAATGTTGTGATTGCATTTATAATGAACCATGCTTTATTTTGGATAGAGCAATCTAAGGTTTCAACTCTCTTATTTCTATTGTGATTACGTTATCCTACATTATTCTTATTATTGGTTCTTGGAGTCTTAACTAGGATGGGACTTTAGTCTTTTGTCAAATTTAGGTCCTTGAGAACCAATAATTGTGTATGGATTTAGCACTTAGCAATATTTTCCATCATAAGAGATTCGTTAATGCGTAACACAAGTATTTTTAATCACTTTAGAAAAAACAAACCATTCTTACTTACATAGACTTCCTTAACACTTTAAAAAGTAACTAATCAAATTAAATAAATTCATACATTCATCAACATAGAATGAAAAAACAATGAGATTCATTAAAAAACATGCCATGAAATCTCTCTCTCTCTCTCTCTCTCTCTCTCTCTCTCTCTCTCTCTCTCTCTCTCTCTCTATATATATATATATATATATATATATATTCAACATAGTCTAAATTGTACATTTTTTACAAAATGATAGCAAGTGCCCTAACATAAAAAAAAACAGCCACATTGTGGCCTAGATACAAAATGGCAGCCATTGGTCACTCATTGACCACTACCACCCTCACCACCCTCAGGATCATCCTGGAAATCGATCTTTCTTCTCTTGCTCGAAGAAGCACCTCGAGTGGTTTTTTTGCCTAGGTGTGGTTCGTCACTCTAGAGACTACATAAAGAAAAAACATTGTTATAATTATTTTTTTCATAGCCAATTAAAAGACTTACAAAATGATACTTTGTAATTCAACATAGGACAACTCACCGCAAATGGTACTAAAAATAATGAGGGTTTTACACTCCTCTGCAACCCTAATTTCTCACCGACGACACACTACGTTAGTTACAAGGATCAAATCATGAAATTTAAAAAAAAAATGCATATAATCAATTACATTCATGATACATAAAAATTGATCATCAACACATCATCTCACTGTGAATATATCGGGCATCGATGGAGATTCGTTGGTGGGTTTAGTGCTCAATTGTACAAGCTTCTCCAAGGCAACATCTACTATGACAACCTCAATGGATGGAGCAAATGGAAATAGTTGGGGGTGGTATACGAGTGCATCCATTATGGATGGATATGATGGAAGAGGTGGTGTGGATGGATGGCCTGCGGGTGCATCAACTGAGGATGCACCGAATAAGAAATACATTTTGGGTGTTTGGCGATGAACCCCCATGAGTTGTACAAGCGATGAAATAACACTTGGCCTGGAAATATGTAACCCAAAATCTGTGTTCAGTTTCCTAGGGACTGAACTAGTACTGTAACTAGTGAAAATATCACTAGCATGCATACATATTAATAATGTTGTTATTAGTACCAAATAGTAAAATCCAACAACATAAATACAACAAATTTGAGATTGAAATGAGATTTAGCTCAACACGTGATACCTATGAAGAAGGTGACTTGTCCATCCTAGGTGGACATTGCTCGACACCGGTTGATCCCGCAACCTATAGAAACACAAGAACATTATAAATTTGAGGATGCCAAAAAATAAAAAATCACTATGGTGAATTTATCAAATGTGACACATACCTGTGTATGCGGAACCCAGAATGAGCAGGCTACCTCTACCATTGTATCTCTGATGGAGACATACACCAATGCATTTATCATCATAGAGGGTCCTCTATACATGTGTAGAAACTGCAAAACATCATGCAATAAAATACCAAAATAAATACACATAATATTATATAACGATGAAGAACATAGAGATGGTTAAGATACTAACCTCCTCCATGAAGCTCTATTATCTACTAGCCAC
Source organism: Picea engelmannii (assembly GCA_009831015.1). NCBI lineage: Eukaryota > Viridiplantae > Streptophyta > Pinopsida > Pinales > Pinaceae > Picea > Picea engelmannii. Next base: position 1,966,766 of record ML776769.1, read on the forward strand.
CATAAGCCCATAGTAGGTCTTCCCGCAACTCAAGCATCTATGGGGTTCACGTGGATGACCGCTATGTATATGTTCCCTCTCTGACTACAACTTGTTATATGGGTTGAAGGTCCACCCCTCTATCAATGTCACCGACAGACGCCTCCTTCCAAGATAGTGCAACAAAGCTACCATGTTGCACTAGGATCTTAGTCAAGGATGATAGAGCTACCTATACCTGCTACAATCCCTTTGCAATAGGAGGATTATGGGCAGGGGGGTTAGAAGTTCGCTTAGGGGGACAAGGACCTAGCATGGGATCATGCCTAGCATGCTCTTGATTCTGTGCAGACCCTCAACCCACCCCTTAGAGGTCACCAATGTAAAATTAGTTCACATGGTGACCCAAAATAATTTTTTCCTATAATTTTGTCAAAAAATATAAAGGAAACTCCCTATTATTGCAAGGAGGTGCATCAAATACCATGAACCACCTATCCATATATTTTTGAATAATTTGTGGGTGGATGCACCAATCAATATAAATTTTTTTCATGGTGACAAGTGGTTGTTGTCCATATCGAGGATCAATAAAAAGGGACATCATATCTTGTTTTGAAATACCCAAGTCTCTAACTTGGTTTCTACTCGGTCTAGTCATGTAAAATCAAACATTCTAGCCTTGTATTGAGAAATGTTAAATTTACGTGACTTACATCATATACTTACTCAATAATTGTATTTCAACCTCCAATAGTCATTCACCAATAATGCAAGTAAACATGTGAATTCAAATGGAACTATGAGCAGAAATACAAATGACTAAACAATCTTAAACTCAACAACAAAAATAAATGAACAATAGACAATATCAACCACACATTTGACACAAATATTTATGGGCAATGCCCCAGGAAAAATCCAGAAGGGAAAACCATCCAAGGAGAGATTCTTTCTTTTGATGAGCTCATATAAATTTTTGAGTTACAAAAACAAAAAATTTCAGTAAATAAATACATAGTACTTATCTCATAAAATATGCCAACAATCCACCTCGAGAACTATGTCAAAGACCCTAAAAAACTAGATATGATTTATGCCTCAAAATTTGTGCCTAGATTTTTGTTGTACGACTATACTATATGATATTTTCTGGCAATAGTAACACCTCAATTTTTGTACACAACTGTTGTGCCTTTCTGTGCATATTTATGTCAACTACAAGCCTTGAAAATCATGCCAAACTTATTTTGTAAGGATGCCTCGATTTTAGTGCATAAAACTAGTTGTACGGCCCATCAAATATGTATTGTATGGCTCTCCTTTTCTATTGTACGGTACTGTATTAATGGTTGAACTTTTATTGGGATGCATGACCCCTCTTCTTCTTAGGATTTGTGTCAATCCTTCTTATTTCTACTCTCTCCTTCTTTCATCTCTTCTCTCAGTATCTCTTGGAAAGTATGCACCCCAACTCTCTCAAAAACTCCTTTCATTTAATCATTAATGAGTAACTTCCCTAACCCTAGATCTCAATGGCTAAGATTCAATCTTGCTCCACAAGATCAATGGACATGACTTAATCTTTCATTGAGTTCACTTAAATCACTTAAGTGGCCCAAACTTTATAAAGTCATTTTTATTCATTAAATAATAAAATACCCCACTTGACTTTATAAAATCACTTTATAAAGTCAAGTCACTAGAGAGATACTTTTATTCAGTCACTTCTACATGTTGGGCATCACCAATGCATAAGTACCTCCAATCTACAAAAACTAACACTCCCTCTTAGTGAGAGAGGTACTTCTGGAACCTCCACCAGGATCTATATCTAATCCCATCATCTTATCTAATGTTGTAGTTTCTCCTTATGAACTAGAAGCCTCTTCTCCCTCTCAACTGGAAGCCCTTACTGCTACCTATGTTGAAATATGATCTGGAGACCTATCGATCAAAGACATGCTCCTAGGAGTCTCCTCAGTCTCCTGAGAATTCAACTGTGTCATCTCGTACCGGCTAAGTCTCCTGACTATACTAGAAGAATCCTCACAACCACCAGTCTGTGATACTCACACTGACTATGAATCTAAGAATCCACTGAATCCAACCAAAGGCTATCCCAACAACTTGTATAACCTCTCATACTAGACACCAAGAAATACAGTTGTGTCATGAGTAGCTCCCTATAGATACATAAACACTTTTCCATGGAAGAAAAAAACTCCACATCCATAAACCTCCAAAGCTGACACTGAGAGAAAATTTACTCGGCCACCTCCAGAAATCCTTCTGAATCTAGATGGAATCTTACACATCTAACCCCCTTCACTGCATGCCTGGTGCTATCCCCACAACCCACATAGAAATCGGATTCTATCTCTGAAAAACTAAGGAACACCGACCTCATTCTTGTCATATGCCAATATGCACCACTATCCATGAACCATGCATCAATGTCCATGCACACTAGGCAACTACTTCCTGAAAGACATGCCATTAGAGGAAACTCCTCGAATTTCTCAACAAACGCATCAACCTCAGATGATGTTGATACCTCTGCATCTTTCTTGACCTTCTTCTTCTTTGGAAATTGACTAGCATAGTGGCCAATATTATGACATGCAAAGCATTTCACTTTGTTCATGTATTTCTTCTTATTTTTTCTCTTTCCCATGAGAGCAACATTCTCCTCATCCACACTACCCTCTACCTTCTCCCAATATATACTCTAAGAACCCTCCTAGATATCCTCCTAAGTAAAATTATTCCACATCCTATCCCAAGAGGGAATTTTTTCTCTTCCCACCACACACTTCACGAACACATCCCACTCTTTGGCGAATCCCTTCAAGGCTATGCACACCAACTCTGATTTGGAACAATCTCACCAACATAACACAACTCATCCTTCACTTCCTTGATCCAGGTGAGATATGAGGCCACATTCTCTCCCTTGTTCATCCTAGTGTTGTGAAGCTTGTCCCTTAGGGCCACATTCTCATTCTCGTTCTTGTACAAGTTTATTAGTGAATCCCATATCTCTTTGGTTTTCATATTCTCAGCCAAATGTGGGATCAAGTGGTATTTCACTCCATCTAGGATTATCCTCTATGCCCTTGATTCCTTCACCTCATGGAGGTCTAGGGAAATCAGGTTTGAGAAAAACTGCAATCCTCACCTTCCATTGCAGGGAGTTAGAGATCACCTCCAACCTGTCCTCGTACTTGATATTGAAATCCATTTTTAGTCCAACCGACCAAGAATATTTTCCCCTTCTTCTTCCTAGCAAGAACTCTTACAATTCACTGCTATCCAAGTGCCAAACTCTTGTTCACTGAACCTCAGATCCCAAGCTCTAATACCATGTTAAATTTATGTGACTTGCATCAAAGAATTAGTCAATAATCAAATTTCAACCTCCAATAGTCATTTACCAATAATGCAAGTAAACATGTGCATTCAACTGGAACTATGAGAAAGAATAAGCAATATGAAACTTAGTAGTGGAAATAAATGAACAATAGATAATGTCAACCATACATTTGACACAAAGATTTATGGGAAATTCCCCTGGAAAAACCCTGAAAGGAAAAACAACTAAGGAGAGATTATTTCTTATTGATGAGCTCACAGAAATTTCCGAGTTATAGTAGAAAACCTTTTATGTAAGAAAATAAAAAGTACTTATCTCATAAATTGTACCAACAATCGACCTATAGAATTGTGTCGAAGACCCTAAAAAACTGTACATGATTTTTTCCTAAAAATTTGTGCCAGATCTTTGTTGTATGGATGTACTGTATGGTCTTTTTTGGCAGCAATAACACCTCAATTTATATGCACAACTATTGTACCTTTATGTACATATTTATGTTAGCTAGAAGCCTTAAAAATCGTGCCAAACTTTTGCTATAAGGCTACCTCGATTTCAGTGCATAAAAATAGCTTTACATCCCAACAAATATGTATTCTAAAACCCTCATTTTTTGTTGTATTGTATTGTATTAATGGATGAACTTTTCTTGGGATGCATGCCCCCTCTTCTTCTTCCGATTTGCGTCAATCCTTATTGCTACTCCTCTCTCTTTCTTTTATCTCTTCTCTCAATCTCTCTTGGAAAGTGTGTGCCCCACCTCTCACAAATGCTCTTTAACTTCCCTAACCCTAGATCTCAATGGTTGAGATTCAATCCTTCTCCACAAGATCAACAGACGCATGACTTAATCTTTCATTTAGTTCAATTAAATCACTTAACTGACCCAATATTTATAAAGTCACTTTTACTCATTAAATAATAAAAGACCCCACTTGAATTTATAGAATCACTTTATAAATTCAAGTCAATAGAGAGAGACTTTTGCTCAGACACTTCTGCATGTTGAGCACCGCTAATGCAGAAGTACCTCTGAGCTTCAATACTAACAAGAAATAGAAGTTAATTTCCCTTGGGCACTTGCAATGGACCTCCCAATAACGTCTGATGAAATTTCCAAGGACTCTCGGCTAGGTTCTCTCGTTCCCCTTAAATAATTGACAAGTGATCTTAAAGTAGCCAACCCCTCATCAATATGTATGTTTATGTTTGGTGGTTGTGGTGGGTTGGGGTTTTCCTTGACTTGGTTTGTTTGAGGGCGATTTTCATTGTCTCTGGGTTCCATTTTAATAATATTTGTTGCAATTTAATAAATAAATTTAATAAGTGCACTTATGACAAAGGTATTACAAACAATAATTTCATTTATCCCAACAAAATCATTAACATAATTTTGTGTAAAACAAAGAAAAACTATGTGTTATATTTACAATGAACTTGAAAAAAACCTAAACACGATTAGTGAATTGTTGAGAGATTTACATTCAAGTATTAATTATGTGTATTAATTAGTTTTGTCGATGTTTATTTTGTTCTCTTCAAAATTGTCATTGAACCACACATTCGTAGTGAACCTTGCTAATAAAATTTCAATGTCATTGGGATTTACATCCATAACCCATGACTAATTCTTTTGTATTTTTGCAAAACCAAGAGAGGAGATAAAGATAACAAAGGAAATTATTAAAAATCAAGCATATCTAGGTAGATTTGGACATGGAGGCAAGATCTTGGGATTTTCTCTTCCTCTACTCCTCTTTACTTGCTCAAACAGAGAAAATTGTGAGGCGCAATGTGAAAATGGGTACAAAACGTGCATGTGGTCCCTTAAAAAATGGGCACAATAAGAACGCATGCACGTTCCTAGGAATGCACATGCATTCTTAAGAACGTGCACCCATTCTTGCCAAGATCTTTATATCGCATGTTGAGTGAAGGTTCGGGAATTTCCGAACCTCTAACATCAAGAACACATGCACATTCCTAGGAACACGTGCACACTCATGTGAGTGTGTGTTCCTGTTGACCCCCTTGCCACTTTTTCGTCCACCAACTTTGTGCACGCACCCGCCAATGATATTAAAAATATTGTTTAAGCTAAATTTAAGGAGAATCCGTGGTGCGATAAAGAATTGGAGGGTAAAAGAAAGTTAAGATTTTATAAAGAGGTGATTAACCCTAATCTTGAAGATCAAAATTATCTCTTTATTTGGACTAGCGTAAAGAAGAAAATCAATATTGCTAAAATAAGAACTAATTCAATGAGTTGCATAGTGAAATTGGGCATTGGACAATCCCCAGGACACCATGGCATGAAATAATATGTCACCTTTGTGACACCAAGAGGGTTGAAGATGAAAAACACTTTCTCCTAGAGTGCCTTCGCAATACCCAAATTCAATCTCAATTTCAAAATATTTGTTACAATATCAATATTCCTAACCTTCTAAGTCATCAAAACTGTAATGATCTTGGAATGTTTCTCTTAATGCCTTTTGAGCATCTAAATAACATTTTAAAGAAATCCAAGTAATTTGTTAACCGCCACCACCACCATCATCATTTAAATTTAAATTTAATGAAAATTTAGAAATTTCAAAAATATTATACATAAAATTAATTTTTATTTATTTAAAAGAATATATAATAATAATAATAATAATAATAATAATCTATTTTTAAGGTCACGACCAAGCCACACCAAATTGGTGTATGAGACCCCCTTGTTTGTGGGACAAGGGAACCCCCTCCGCCCAACGATTTGACTGGTAAAGTCTACGGAGGTATACATACCCTACCCCCCTCTAGATTTGAACTTGTGACCTCTTAAGAGGAAACACATGTTCTTAACCATTAGGCCCACTCAGGCTGTATATAATGGAGTACAAGTAAATCTCATTGAGAATTGAACTTGAGACGTCCTTTACACATTTCCTTCCATTTACACTTGTCAATCGGTCTACACCCCTCAGGGCAATTTAATTTGATAATGACGACTACTAATGTTTTTGAAACTAGATTTTCTCTATGACCTCTTAAAAAGGGTAACCATAAAAATGATAATATTTAATATTTCAATGTAATCCCTTAGAAATTTAGATAAATGTGATGATTGAAGACATTGTTGCAACCATGGACTTGCTTGGTGTTGTGATGAATGCAATTGTTAGTAATCCCTGCCGAAGATGTAGAAGGACTATAGCAATTAATAATTCGTTGACTTCATATTAATATGTCCTTTGACTAAAGAAAATCACATAATTTCTATTGTTTGAACTATAGAACTAAAAATTTATTTTTTATATAATAAAAGAAACCTTATATGTCATCATCTCATTGGAGAATAGATTCGAAGTCTTATTGCTAACTTCGTTATTCTCAATGTTTTAATTCATGTTTTAATCCAATATCAACATATATGCAAAGTACACTGTAATTTTGTCTGAGGGAAAGATGAAACAATATTTGAACGCATGTATCTATGTATAAGAAATAATAACAAGACAAAAGAAGTGGATGACAATGTGGAAGAAAAATAATTTACTATGCACCTGTTGTGAGTTTCATTATCAGAACGTAGAAACATTCAGATCCTTACATGACTACAGATATTTAGAAAAATTCATTTGGGAAACATATTTATCCCTTTTAACAGAGGACACATAACAATCTCTATCTAATGTTTGCGAAGAAATCGTCAGGGCTTTTGATGTCATTGCTATAGAGTAGTAATATATCAACAAATACAATTAGTGCAAATTGTAAAATACAGTGACAATATCAATTTTGTTTATTAGCGTGACAAACATGAATCCAATGCATCCGGTCATGAATGATCACCATAATAGTAAATTATGAGAAGAAAATAATATATATGCAGCCATGAATCGTGAGAAAGGCGCTCACTCAATGAAATCAACCTAATGAATATGTATCTTTGTACGCCTATAGCGACGCCATGGTGACCAAAAGTGATCCTCCAAGGAGGAAGACACCATCCATGTGGTACGAAGGAGAGGCTGCACTTGTTCCACTCCCACTGGGGTAACTCGCGCCATTTGTGGATTCCGGTGGTGTTGACACGGTAGGCGAAGTAGCGATAGATGACGGGGAAGGCGATGAGACACTTGGTGTGGTGGGAGTGCTCGATAATGGGGAAGGAAATGAGGCACTTGGTGTGGGGGGTGTGGCGGATGATGGAGATGGGGTGGGCGAGTGGGATGGCAGTGTTCTATTTCTCATTGTAGTGCAGGTCGCGCCAATGGTGATAGTGAGCTTCATTCCCACAGAGCAGTGATCTGTGATTCCGCAGATGTAATACTTGGCACTTGTGTTGTCCAACGTAATGGTGTTGTTTCCACTGGTGTGTGTTACCAACAGATTAGTAATGAGGCACAAATCGTATGCCGACTTGTTCACCATTAGCATATTGTGCGTGCTCGACGTGTATTTGAACACTTCATTATATTCATTCATCACTCTTATCAATATCTTCAATTGTAATTGATTCATCAAATACTTATATTAGGTCTTGCTGTAATTTGTGTTTTACTTATTTTGTCGCCCACTGAAAATGTTTTGCCTGAATCCCAGGTAGTATAGATGACACCCAGAGTCCACCATGAGTTGTCACCTTAAACGGGTCCTGATCCTGCTACTCTTTCTCCTTCCTTTGATGTTCTTCCCGCCATCTATACCTCTCATTTCCTTGCTCTCGCGACCCCTCTTCCCTCTATTGGCTTTTATGCCCGCAGGGTTTCGATCCCCAGGCTCTATAATTGGAGGGTATGCTCCCGACAATGGAAGTATATCTGCGGCTGGAGAATCTGGAAATGGATCTAGAGATTCTCTCCAAATAATGGATCTGCTACCTTTTCCCATCTTGTCATCCCTACTTATATTATGGCCTTTGAAAAGGCATGAGGTTGAGCTCTTGTGTTGGTTGGAGAGCCCGGGGAGCGATAGGGATGACGATGGGTTATAAATTAATTAATTTTTAAGGCTTCTTCAAAATTTATAATATAAGCGCAATCTTGAGCCAGCCAACCCAGGAGTCCACCTGTCAATTTGTATATCGCGAAACTCCGAGTGTTGTTTAGAGGACATGTAAGAATAAAAGCGCAATTTTGAGCTCGTCAGCCCAGCAACCCGCGATCTAAAAAGTGGATAAGTGTGGAATGAGGAAGTCGACGGTCGGACTCGTGATATAGAAGCATGACTATAAATGTGAACCCGTGAGTTCATCAACCCGCGCACCTAGACATTTTTGGAAAAAAAAAAATATTAGACACAAAGATACAAAATATAATAATAATAAACACAATTATTATCTCATTCCAAGTTTATTAGATATCATCTCATAAAAGAGAACGAAGTTTATATCGATCATACATTAAAAAAAAATGGATTTAACATCCTTTAATAATTTTATGTAATTAAATTGTACAATATTAATAGTTAATATTAATAATTTAATATTTGAAAATAATGCTTTTAGATAATGTTAGATAGTTGATAGGGATCATCATCCGTCAACAATATCTCTCATCATTAATTAATAGTTGAATAACTAATTTAAAAGGATAAAGATTAAAAGAAGACAAGTATTGGGTGTATCCCACCATCCAATCTTACACCCTCCCTCATATTTTTAAAATAAAAAACACCTATCACTATAATTTAATATATCACACCTTTTAAATTCAATTAATATATTACTAATACAAACATGCAAAATATAATAATAATAAATACAATTTTTTTATCTCATTCAAAGTTTATTAGATATCACCCAAAAAATACAACCAAATTTATATAGATGAGAAAGTTTATTAGACATTAATAAAAAGTTATAATCAAAAGTACACTAATTTTTTTTTAAAACTTAAAATTAACTATTCTTATTTTCAAATTTTATTAATTTTATTTGAAATCTAAATTAAAAAAATAAATTATTCAAAATAAATTTTGATTTTCGGAATGTATTAACCATAAACTTAAAAAAATTAGTTAAAATTTTTAAAATTACGAGATTATTTAAAAAAAAAAAAAAATATTAAATTTTATATTTTTATAAAATTAAGATAAATTTTATAATAATGAAATTATTAATAAATAAAAGTATTATAAAAAAATTATTCATTTTAATTTAAATTATTTAAATTATTTAAAAAAAAATACATGTTTAAAATTAAAATAAATATCTAGATTTTATTAAAATATCTATGAAAGCTAATAGTTATATGGAAGTAGTTTAAATTTAGTTAAAATTTATTAAGATATGTAAGTGAATGATTGTATGGAAGCTTGAGATAGTAATTCAGAAATTAAATTTTCAGAAAATAATGTAAGAATTACCATAATTAAAGTTAATGGTATCATGAACATTTCATTTTAACATGATAAACCCTTAATAATATAAAATAACATTTTTTGTTTTTATAACTAAATTATTTTTTAAGGTTTTTTAAGGATTCTCCTTGTCAATAGAAGCGCAATTTTGAGCCCGTCGGCCCGGGAACCCACGATCCAAAAAGTGGCTAAGTATGGAATGAGGAAGTTGTCGGTAGGACTCGTGATACAAAAGCGTGACTATAAATGTGAACCCGTAAGTCTGCAAAACAACCAGAAAACTAAAATAACTGGAAAAAGAAATATATTTCTGTTTATCCCTAAAAAAACATCAAAATAGAAATAGCTCCAACTAATAATAAATATTCCATTTATTTTTATTTGTATTTGTATTAAAGGGATGATTATTTGTAATAAATATTCTTTTTTAAATATATTTAATTAATAAATATTCCATTTATTTTTATTTGTATTTGTATTAAAGGGATGATTATTTGTAATAAATATTCATTTTTTAAATATATTTAATTAGTACAATTATAAGTTGAAGATAATCTTTTCAAATAAATTAACTTTTAATTAAGTTAACAAATTAACTTTTAATTTTTCTGAATAAATTAATTGCTGCCATACATGTTATATAGATTTGCTTCAATATAACAATGGTTGTTGTTAAACCAAGTGTAATTAGGCGCATCTATAGTACAATTCAAGCCATGTAGACGTGTCCAATAAATGAAATTGGAGTAAAAAATTGTTATAAAAGAACTTTAAAAAGTTTATCGTGATAATAATAAAAAGACGGAATAATAATATAAAAATAAATAAAAATTACGAAGGTTTATTTTGTATATCTTGTAGTGAGTGTTGTGTAACATGGCCTCTTACTCGTTTCCCATCCTCAGAGTAAAACACGTTAACATATCACAATTTCCTTTTTTGGACATTTTTAGGCTTAATCCCATAAGAAATCACCATCTACTAAATGTTTTTCAAATAAGAAATAGATTAGAAAAGTTAATCACGCAATTAATCTAATTTCTATTTCCTTGGTTTCAGTTTCAAGAGAAATAATATGGAATTAATTTGTGGGTTAATTTATTTTATACAATAAATAAAATTATGATATGAAATTAACTTACTATTTTGAAAAGAAAAATTTTAGGGAATAAATTTCATCAATAGATTAATTTTCCATGTTTTTTCCCCCAAAAAAATTAGCCATTTTAAAAATTATTCACCCAAATTTTATAGGTAAAAAATATTTTACCATAAAAACCATCAAAATTTTATAAAAAACCATATAAAATCATTAGAAATTTGAATATTTAAAAAAATATCCTCAAACATTTATAGTTGACATACAAAAGACCTGTAATCCGCCAAAATTTTTACATTTCAAAATAAATTTTCATCCTTTAAATTATCCCTGAATTTTATGAAAGTGTATTAACATTTGAAAAATCTCTTTATTTTTCATCTTGTTAAATTTACTAAAAATTATAATCAAACCTAGTTGTGTTCCTTACTTAAATTAAATCTGTAAGATAATCTGAAAAGATAACTTTCTTGAACAAACCTAACAATATAAGCTTGTGAGAAAACTAATTTCAATGCCCTACATGAATTAATACTATGAGAGATCCATTTTAACGAACTGGAACTGGGTGAGATGTTATCTCTCACCAAAGGACATCGGACAACATGGAAATCTTCTTTAAAAAAAAAAATGATTAACTATTATATATTTAATTTGTTCATTATTTATTTTTTCTCTTTGCCAAGGTTATATTTTTGGAAGATGTATTTTGTTTAGATTTGATTTATGTTTGGGTTCCATGAGTTATTGAAAGCACGTTACATAAGTAGTTTTTTATAAAACATCAATTCATATTATCATAGATAAACATTATAGACTAAAATAATGTTTTCAACCTTTATAATTTTCTAAAATTTTTAAATGAGTATTTTCCTAAATTGTTTTACATATTGGTTGTTTCCCACTTGAAACAAAGATATACGAGATAAAGAATTGTTTAATAGACAATCATTGAATTTATTTTATCAATTTATTTCTAGTTTTTTATAAAACATCAATTCATATTATCATAGATAAACATTATAGACTAAAATAATGTTTTCAACCTTTATAATTTTCTAAAATTTTTAAATGAGTATTTTCCTAAATTGTTTTACATATTGGTTGTTTCCACTTGAAACAAAGATATACGAGATAAAGAATTGTTTAATAGACAATCATTGAATTTATTTTATCAATTTATTTCTTGTTAATTTACTTAGGATTGATTGTTATTTTAGGAATGGTTATGGTTTTTTTATTGTATAATCTAAAATTATTATGAAAATTTGTATCTACCATTGTTTAAGTTTAATTAATATATATGTGTTAAAAAAATTTATTTTTTCATTCTATATTTTGAGAAGGATTGGAATTTTGTTTTCTAATCCTCATTGTACATTTTTTTTTTCTAAGTAGGATATAACTGTTATTTATTAAATATTGTATATGCATAACAATCAATTTTATCCTTAATAATTTGATGTAGAAATCACTTAGACGTATCAATTGTGTACACCAAACTAAAACCCTAATTGTAAAGAGAAAATAAATCAAAGATTCTTATTAAAGGTAAGATATTATTTAGTATTTATAATGTCTATAAAGATAGATTGTTATTTTCATTATTTTTTTCCAATTCAAAAATATTGTGTGTAACCTATGTAACCAGTTGGGCATCCTATAATGGTAGCAACTTTTTATATAAATGTAATTATGGACAATGTAGGCCCTAAGCTACTACCAAATAAAGAACATAAGTTTTTTCCACTAAAATTTGTGCAACATTTTGAATACTTGTTGAAGAGGATGCTAAATGAGAAAAATGACTAGAAGTGAACCAAAAATCATCTATACAACAACGAAATTCATGGCAACTATCTAAAATTTCTAGAAAGGATTGTTGGAGTGACGATGATGCATCTAGCAGTAACGAGGTTCAAATCCAACCTAACTACAAGGAAATACCTTATCAACCCTGATGTTATTCAACTATGTAGTGTGTTAAGGGCACTATTCCAACTTTGATACAACTACTATTCTTAAAAGAAAAAATGTTTTATAAGAGATAATTATTTGCAAAGTTACTGATGAGTCTCGTAGAGGAAACCTAGAGTTGACATGCTTGGATCCTTATGGTAATGATTCAATTATTTATATTATTAATACCAAGAACATGTGGACACATTATATGCATGAGGTTTTCCCATTTATATGGTGTATGTAGATGAAGATGAGAAACTTATGCTCCAACATCCATTAAATGAAATAAAATCACATTTATCTTTGACTATGTCATATGAATATCATAAAACACATTACACTACAGTCATCAAGTGATGGTTTTATATGGGATATTGTTCATGTGTAGTTTCTTGAGTAAGGGGTAGTTGTTTTGTCAAAATTGGAAGGAATCCATTCAAATAGACATTGTTATGGTGTGTAACAAAAATCCATTTGATTTTACTTTAAAGGAAGATATGTACATTCATATTTATTATGAAAATCTTATTAGTATGTGTAAAGACAAGTCACTGAAAATTCCATATCACGTGGAATTGTTGATTAGTTAGTAAAAAAATCCATTGGTAGAACACTTTGTTGGTTAAGAATATTTGAAAGTAATGTGGATGTTATTGGTAGAGGCCACTATCTTCCTAAAGGTGTGAATTTCCATTCAAGTGAGATGTTTTACATAATACAAGTTTTATTAATACCAACTTAAGATATTGATAGTGAGTATGCATGCATATCTTTTGATATATATTTTTCAACTCGTATCAAAAAAAATTATTTATATCATGTAAGGTTAACTTCATTTTTCTTGTAGGCATTATTTATGTTTTATTTAAATTTGTGAGATCTATTAAAAGGTGGGGCACAAGAACTCAAAAGGGAGATTGTTTCTTTTTGTCATTTTTGTTGCTTTGAATGATTATAAACACACTAGTTTCCAACTTCTTGCACTAAAAGGTGATGATGAAGTTGTGATTGTTATATTAGTTGCCTATATAGAATATGGAACACATAATGTATTACCATCACATCTTGGAGTATTGAAGTCACATCGAGTACATCTTCACAATATTCACCTTCTTTCCTACAAAGTTTTCAGTTATGTAAGGTCTTGGAACATAGTGAATATTATGTGGAAAAACCTTGGTTAGATGAAAGTTTCATTGTTACTTCTGAGCTTATTGCAATCTTTTTTGTACCTATTGAAATTATGAAAAAGAAAAAACCACTAGAGTTGATTATATACGGCTATGAAGATCTGAAAAGTTTGTTTTGTATACATGGTCAAACTTTCCTAATAGATACCAACCATACTGAACTTCTAGGTAAATGGAGACTAGGACCAACATTTACATTTTTCTATTTGTGTAATAGCTTATAGCTTCATATGCAAATACATTTTTCATAGAATTCACACTAATGGGATCTATAGCTTATAGCTTCTTATGCAAATACACTTTTGAATTAGATATAAGAATTGATGCACCACATTTGGATTAGATATAAGAATTGATGCACCACATTTGGAGTTGTAAACATTATATCTTTGATTTATATATATATATATATATATATATATATATATATAGTTTACTATGATACCTACAGTAAATTTTGTGATTTAATATTTGTGAATATTTTATTTATTACATTCACTTATTTGTATCCTCATATATTAATGTTGTGTTAACAATGGCTTTTTATATTTATTTATTCATTCTAATTATAAACCATTTTTCTATAATAGCTCATATTTTGCTGTGATATCTCATAAAGTAGAGTTTAATTGAGCATATACTTGCTCACATCCTTTATGCCAAACACATATCGTAGATTCACTTCCATGGTTTACAAATTCCATTAATTTCTCAAATTTTCAATATTAGTAAAAACCAATTTCTAGCAACCTCATAGTTGCTCTGTCCTCTCTACCGCTTAAGTGGGAGAGGCATTGGTGACTTCCAAACCATCACATAAAAATAATCAAATTTCAGTCCTGCCTATAACCAACCATGAAGATAACCTACCTAGCTTCCAATTCAGTAATAGTGACATTATTTATAGAAGGAACCAAAGGACTATATGTGGTGGCAGACGACACTGAGGACGTCTGTGACTCTCTCAATCCTTCGAGGTTGCTCTCACTAGTTTTCACAAATGCGGGTTTTTTGGGATTTGGCAATGTCCCAGAACAGCTGGAGATCATCAGTATAACATTAGAGATAGTGGGACGGATGCCTGCATCAGCTTGGGTGCATAGAAGGGCAACGTGAATGCATCTTACAGCTTGCTCCTCCCGGCATGTTGCACTTACTGTGGAATCTACCATATTCAAAAGACACCCTTGCTTGTATAATCTCCATGCCTGCATCACATCAAAAGTAAATCCATGGTC
>ML776769.1:2015551-2044915 GCA_009831015.1 Picea engelmannii
CAGATCCTGAAAACATGGATCAAATCATCTAAAAATAGCAAGTCAAAATTCAGTTGCCAAATATGTGGGATAATCCCCAAGAATGAGGTCAATCCCACATTTCATGATCTCTTTCTCTTGTTGACTGTTGGTGAAGTGAAGCACAACCTCCCAAGGCTGACTAGTGACTCTTCTAAGAGGCAAATTCGAATTTGCTGAGGTGGCAGAATATCCTAATTTTTTGTTCAACATAAATTGTCCATATCCTTTGAAACACCTCCTTTCTCCACCATTTGTCAAAACTAATTGTTGTGCTGGATTTGATAATTCACCACATGTCTATTCCAAGAGGTTTCATCTCATTATGCTTCAAAAATTCCTGATCTGGTCGAAATTTTAAAAATTCTGGTTAAAACAGGCTTTCGGTGGTTGACTGGAAAGATTCTGTGCGAATTTACCACCGAAAGCGCAACTTTCGGTGGTTAATGAACAGTCGTCCTGTTCGCCTAAACCACCAAAAGTCAGAATTTCCAGCAAAAATTGCCTTTGGTAAAAATCAATTTTCTCAGCCGTGGAATGTCTGTTTTACACGTTCAAATAGTCGATTTTTAACTACAGATCATAAGCTTTCCAATGATGCAATCAGATTTGGATTTGGAGCTAGGGAAGCTGGAAAAATTTTTCCTACAAGATTAGGCATCTTTCCTTCAAAAATGCCGGTGCGTTTTTGAGAGTTAACACCTACAACATAGTCGCTATTGTGACATCTTGGAGTGTCTCTCCCATAGAAACCACGTCAGAGATGATACCTCTTAGCGTCGCTCTTGCCACATTCTAAAAGTCTCTCTTGCCACCTCCAAGACATTGGTCTTACCACGTTCAAGACGTCTCTCTTGCCACATTCCAGACATCTCTCTTTCCATGTCTAAGACGTCTCTCTTCCCACGTTCTCGACGTCTCTCTTTCCACCTCCCAGACGTCGGTCTTGCCACGTTAAAGACGTCTCTCTTTCCACGTTTAAGACATCTCTCTTGCCATGTTCAGGACGTCGGTCTTGCCACGTTTCAGACGTCTCTCTTGCCACGTTCCATGCGTCTCTCTTGCCACGTTCAAGACATCGGTCTTGCCACATTTCAGACGTCTCTCTTGCCATGTTCCAGACGTCTCTCTTGCCACGTTCAAGACGTCAGTCTTGCCACCTCTAAGACGTCGCAATAACGACAAAATCTATGTCATCGGAAAAGAGACGTCATGTGAAACGATGTTTGAGGGGGTCCATTGTTTGTCGTTCTTCTGACAATATAAAGTGGCAATTGTGTCGAACATGCCGTCGGAATTTGACCCAAATGTACTAGTGATTTTCCAAGATGGAGATTCTAACCACCTGCAAGAAGAACATCACCGTAAAAGCCACTACCAAGCTATTCTTTGAAAGTGTCTGGGTACACTTTGGGATCCCACAAACCATTGTCTCAGATCGGGATAGTCGGTTCCTAAGCACATTCTCATCGAGCCTCTGGTCACTGTTGGATACCAAGCTCACCAAATCCACTGCCTTCCACCCCCAGACAGATGGCCAAACCGAGGTCCTCAATTGGATGATCGTACATATGGAAATGTTTTTTTTAATGAGAGTAAGAGGTCATAGTTCCAAAGGGATTAGTTCCAAAGGGCGTAGTTCCATAGGTCATAGTTCTAGAGGCATAGTTCCATAGGTCGTAGTTCCACAGGTCATAGTTCCAAAGGATGTAGTTCCAGAGGGCGTAGTTCCACAGGTGATAGTTCCAGAGGGCATAGTTCAAGAGGGCCTCTGGAACTATGACCTCTAGAACTATGACTTGTGGAACTACGCCTTGTGGAACTACGCCTTGTGGAACTACGCCTCTAGAACTATGACCTATGGAACTATGCCCTCTGGAACTATGACCTCTGAAACTACTCCATCTTGAACTACGCCCTTTGGAACTATGACTTATGGAACTACACCCTATGGAACTATGACCTATGGAATTGTGACATGTGGAACTATGACATGTGGAACTACGCCCTCTAGAACTATGACCTCTGGAACTACGCCCTCTGGAACTACACCCTTTAGAACTATGACCTGTGGAACTATGCCCTATGGAGCTACGCCTCTGGAACTATGACCTCTGGAACTACGCCCTCTGGAACTATGCCCTTTGGAACTATGACCTCTGGAACTATGGCCTCTGGAACTATGACCTTTGGAACTGCACCCTCTAGAACTAGGCCCTCTGGAACTATGACAAGTGGAATTGTGACTTGTGGAACTATGACCTGTGGAACTATGCCCTCTGGAACTATGACCTCTCGAACTACGCCCTCTGAAACTACACCCTTTGGAACTATGACCTCTGGAACTATGCCCTCTGGAACTATGACCTGTGGAATTGTGACTTGTGGAACTATGACATGTGGAACTACGCCCTCTGGAACTATGACCTCTGGAACTACGCCCTCTAGAACTACGCCCTTTGGAACTATGACTTGTGGAATTACACTTTCTAGAACTACGCCTCTGGAACTATGACCAAACTATGCCATGTGGAACTACACCCTTTGGGACTATGACTTGTGGAACTACGCCCTCTGGAACTATGACCTGTGGAACTACGCCCTCTAGAACTAGGCCCTCTGGAACTATGACCTGTGGAATTGTGACCTGTGGAACTATGACCTATGGAACTACGCCCTCTGGAACTATGACCTCTGGAACTACGTCCTTTGGAACTATGCCCTTTCAAACTATGACCTTTGGAACTATGCCCTCTAGAACTATGCCTCTGGAACTATGACCTTTAGAACTACGACCTCTGGATATATGCCCTTTGGAACTATGACCTCTGGAACTACACCCACTGGAACTATGACCTCTGGAACTACGCCCTCTAGAACTAGTCCCTCTGGAACTATGACCTGTGGAATTGTGACCTTTGGAACTACGCCCTGTGGAACTGCGCCCTCTGGAACTATGACCTTTGGAACTATGCCCTTTGGAACTATGACTTGTGGAACTACGCCCTCTAGGACTATGACTTGTGGAATTGTGACATGTGAAACTATGGCCTATGGAACTACGCCCTCTGGAACTATGACCTCTGGAACTATTCCCTTTGGAACTATGACCTGTGAAACTATGCCCTCTTGAACTACACCTCTGGAACTCTGATCTCTAGAACTACGCCCTATGGAGCTACACCCTTTGGAACTATGACCTACGGAACTATGCTCTCTTGAACTACACCTCTGGAACTATGATCTCTAGAACTATGCCCTATGGATCTACACCCTTTGGAACTATGACCTATGGAACTATGCCCTCTGGAACTATGACCCGTGGAACTACGCCCTCTAGAACTAGGCCCTTTAGAACTATGACCTGTGGAATTGTGACCTGTGGAACGATGACCTGTGGAATTGTGACCTGTGGAACTACGCCCTTTGGAACTATGACCTCTAGAAGTACGAACTCTAGAACTACGCCCTTTGGAGCTATGACTTGTGGAACTATGCCCTCTGGAACTATGACCTCTGGAACTATGACTTGTGGAACTATGACCTGTGGAACTACGCCCTGTGGAACTATGACCTGTGGAACTACGCCCTCTGGAACTATGACCTCTGGAACTATGCCCTTTGGTACTACGCCCTTTGGAACTATGACCCGTGGAACTACGCTCTCTGGAACTACGCCTCTCGAACTATAACCTCTAGAACTATGCCCTCTGGAACTACTCCCTTTGGAACTATGACCTCTGGAACTACGCCCTCTAGAACTATGACCTGTGGAACTATGCCCTCTAGAAATCTAAACATCAATAAATACTTTATTAATAAATACTTTATAACACATCTTATACCATTAATTTATAAATTTACAGATATATTTAGTAAAAAAATTATTAATCAATAAATTAAATTTACAAATATATTTAACCAAAAACTTTATTAATCAATAAATTTATTTAGATACATTTTAAGAGAAAACTTTATTATTCAATCAAATTAACATAAAACTTTATTAATCAATAAATTTATTTAGAAACATTTTAGGACAAGTAAACATCACCTTAGATGACATTTGGAAAATGAAAATAAAATTATTAGACAAAGAATTAATGTGATAAATTTCATTTACTAATTATTAAGTTTATTACTTTCCCATGGGGTGACATTTGGACACCTTATATCTCCCTCTTCTCCTCATAATGCATAGCATTTACACAACTTGGATGGTGGTGCAGTTGTGCAACGTTGGAGACTTAATGGGATGCTCGATGCGAGAGATGGAGTGCTACAAGACTATTACAAGGCTATTACGGGTTGTCAACTTGATGTTAATGGAAGTTTTCATGACCAATTTTGCCAACTTATCAATTTTTTTCGTTCAAGTGTTATTGGTGGCTCCCTCCTCCCTCACTAGAATCTTTCTTGCTCATGGTTCTCTACTCTTCTCTCCCTTTATCCCCTGGCCTTCTGATATTCATCCCAATGCAATTCCATGCGAGAGGGGTAAGTCGAAGCGTGTCCTAGCCTACTACATTTTCAGAGCAAGACGACTATGTCTGAGTCCCTCATCTGCGCCAATTCCGCCCACCTCAATTAGCCCAATCCTTGTTGGTTCACCCTCAATGAATTCTCCCTTCACAGACCATATTTGGATGGGGAATGAAATCCACCAAGTTTACATAGAAGAAGAATTCCCTCTGGTACCTCCCCAGTCCCTTCTGGACTCTCTTTTGATAACAACCACATACCTACATGCCTCTCTTCTCCACTCCTCCCGAGAGGAAAATGTTGATCCTACCTTGGTTTTGGGGGTTTCCCAATCATAAAAGAGTCTCCTACTTCGCTCGGTGAAAAGGTTCAGGACGATGATTTCCTTGGTATTGAGCTCCACCCCAATGCAGATTATGTGCCAGAGATGCCTCGCCAATGTAACTTCTCAGAAGATCAATTGCAATTCATATTCAAGATGAGAAGGGATGTTGTTGACCAACTTCATCGTCAAACCATCCTGTGTCATTGGTTGGATGCCGTATTCGACTCTCTTCCAAGCAAGTTTATTAAAAGTCGATGTTCGACCTCCTGCGAGCCTTATGTATTCGCACCATCTTGGCCTCAACCCTCCAATGGTGATGGCAATCCAGGTTCTTCCAGTGTTTAAATTCTCTTGTTTATAAAGTGCAACCTGGTTTCCATTTGTAATGAGAGAACATGTTACCAGCTTTGACATTTATACTTATTTGTTTATTGATTATATAAAATAATACATTTTTATTTAAAAAAAAAATTTATTAAATTTATTAGTAAATAATATATTATATCATTTTGAAATTCACAATATCTATATTTTAATTTTTTAAAATTAAACATTAATTAATTATAAAATATTTTTATAATTTAATATCTTAATTTTTTAAATTATAAATTAACAAATTATGAAAAACAATTAATAATATATTGATTAAAATTTCAATATCTTAATTCCAAAGAAACTTCATAATAATAGATACAAACACATTTTTAAAAATTCCAAAGAAACTTTTTAACTATTTCAATTCAATATCTCACTTCTTAATTGATAATTCATTTATTTATTTTAATTAGTTTTTATAATAAAATTATTTTATAAGAAAATAAATTATAATGCCATTCCTTAAATCATGAAGAGACTTGAAGAACAATAAAGAGTACAAATTTGATACCTCAGGTTCACTTTTATACATAGAGACGCTTTGACCTACAAACAATATTATGCCATTCCCATGGTTTTTGAATTTTAAAAATTATGTCGACCCTAAATAAAATTGTCTCCAAACACTCTACATTACTCATATTCATATTTAAACAATGAACAAATTCACAGGAACGTCCGCATGTTAAGAGAACGTGCACTTTAAATTCATAAAAAATGGAAAAATGCTCACTCTAAGAACAATTATATTGATTTCAGACTGAAAACAATTCAATCTGCTCTGTGTGGAGGATGATTTAAGCCAATCCAATAGCCTTTCGTCGGTTGAGTTTGAGAGTATTCCTGGGCTGCAGATCTCCGAGCATTAGAAAATATTGACTGCGATTCAAAGCCGGCTCTGTTGTGGTGCAATTTTTTTATCACAGTGGGTTTGGATCTCGAATAAGAAGCTCTGTCTCTTCTCCTGCAGACTGAGTAGATCTTTGGTGATGTGGTGCTGCCATGATACCGAGACGAGCCGAGCGGGTAGCCGTAGCAATTTTTTGCCCTTTTCCACGCCCCGTTACGTGTAGTGTTGCTGCTTGTTCTGTCCCTTGACCTTGTTCCTTCATCCAAACCAAACACTGCTCTGAAAAACGAGCGGATAAATTCAACCAAATTCGATATTATCTGGAGCGCGCCCATCAACCAAATTCGAAATTTCAGTTAGCGGGATAAATTCAAATTTCAATAAGTGGGATGTCACTTCGCAGGCAAGCGAACGATATCCATGATATGGATGCGCTATGGTATGGCATGAGAAATGAACGACCATGCAGCAGTCACCTCCCAATCATTGGGCTGCTGCATGGTGAATAGCCTTCGCCCAGAACAGACTGTCAAGAGGCCGAGAGAACAAACTCATAGCGTGTGGGGTATTTTGTAATAAATAAATTTAATTTCGGTCAACCGATAACGTGGCACCCTCTTCATTCTGTAACCTAAAACCAAAATCTGAATGTCAATTTAGCTTCATCCCTAACCAATAGTGATGAAACTTCCATTTTACCAGAAGAAACTAGTGGGTCTCCCATCCAAACTCACTAGTCTCCCGTCCATGATCTCTTAGCACGTGTACAAACATTATTGGGGTCGACCTTCGGATTTTTCTATGGTTGTATTTCATTAATGTGATGTAAATTATAAATTTCAATTTTTCAAACTCACTATTTTTTCATTACAATGATGGAATTCCATTTTATGAGAAGGGTAAAGACAAATTCTTAATAATCAAAGTTTAGGTTAACTTGAACAATTAAGAGATGTATTTTATTAATGTGATGTGAGTTATAAATTTCAATTTTTCAAAATCACTATTTTTTTCATTACAATGATGGAATTCCATATTATAAGACAAAAAAATTTAGATTTTTTTTTTTTCCATACTTTTCATTTTTTGGATGATATGGGATGTGAAACCGCCACTCAAATACACAAGGCTCGAACTAGTGACCTTTCAAGGCTCGAATTAGTGACATTTTCCAGAACTAAAAGAGTGTGTACACGTCTTACCATCTATACTATCCTATGGACTATTTACAGTGAAGTTGTGGAAACAACAGAGAAATGAACTCTGGCATGGGTATTTTCCTTTCTTTTAAGCGAAAAGAACAAAAAAAAAAAACTATAATGAAGATTCCGTGTCACTTAAGATTTGTAAGATGTGGAATCAAATTATGTGTATATTATTTATTATACTTTATAGAAGCCCTCCCTAACTATGAAATGCATATAATTAAAACAAATACATTATTTTTATTTCTACAAACCATAGTGAAAGTTATCTTTTATATTTTAAGTTTATTTTATTTATGCTATTTTAATTTTAATTGTAATTTGCAATTAAAAAAATTAATATATAAATGAATTTAATATCTTAAAATATCTTTATTATAATTAAATTGTGTAATATTTTTTTGATACATACTATTTCATTATTTTAAATTAACACAAAATACCATTTAATAACATGATTAAATCATTATTATAATTAAATTAGAAATTGACAAAAAAAAATCATTTAATAACATGATTAAATCATTATTGTACTGCAAAATATTTTTTTTGATATATACTATTTCATTATTTTAAATTAACACAAAATACTGTGATTAAATCATTATTATAATTAAATTAGAAATTAACACAAAAATCATTTAATAACGTGATTAAATCATTATTGTACTGTCGACGGTAATATATTGTACTGTCGAAGGTACTATATAATAATGAGTTAGCATTGACTTTCATATTAGCCTTAGCGTATTTCGAGACCTTGAATTAATGGGGAAGGAGGACACAACCTGATAACATGGTCAGGCACTGAGTAGTTGTTGGCCGTCCTTCATCTCTGTTGAATACAAGGAGTAGTGGACGTCATTTAATTGAGTTGGGAGACGGGCTCGCAGGAATGTCAAATGATCGGAAAATCAATGTTCTTTCATATTAGTAGTTGTCGATAGCCAATCTATCCTTCATTGGAAATCACTGAACTCGCACTAAAATGTAATGTTTTTTACATCACAAACACTAAAAAGTAAAGTTTTCAGAAGCAATACATCGCAGCGTGCTGCACTTGTTACAAATGTTTTGTTTCAATGAAAATCCCAGGACTCAAAATACCAATGGCCAGAATTATATGTCTTTTCTCACTCTGCCCATCACATGCGTATACTAATTCAAAAGTCCGTAGGGAAGGGCATCCTCGAAAGTCTCGGGATGGGATGGCTTCATCCTCGAAGGCAGATTAGTAAAAGGATAATTGACTAGAATATCTGCGTCGGTGGATGTTGAATCTTGGTAGGATTGATTATTCATTAATCATATAACCATTTTTTTATATTTTTTATTATCTAAGGACATCTTTAATTATCTTTAATTTAGTAAGTAATTAAATTATTGTAATGTGAAAAATAAAATAAAAAAATAATTATTGATTATATCTTTACTATCTAATCTTGTACTCTCTATTTTATCTTCAAATAAGAATACTTATCATTATAATAAATTAGTTAAAAGAAGATAACATTGTTTTGTTGAACCAAAATATTTATTGTAGATGTGAAAAGTTTCATTCAGTGCTCTTGAACTTAAACCTTTGTTATTATAGTTGGGATTTTAAAGGAGAAATAATTTATTTATTATCTTATTGAGTGTGTTTATACGTATGGTGTATTATTCAGTGCTCTTGAACTTAAACCTTTGTTATTATAGTTGGGATTTTAAAGGAGAAATAATTTATTTATTATCTTATTGAGTGTGTTTATACGTATGTTGTATTATTCACTATGAATGAGATTTTTATGTTTGCTTTCACAACTAAGTTTATAGGTTATATTTAATAATAATAATAATAATAAATTAATTAAAATATATGTATATATTAATATTAAATTAATAACAGAACGGAAGGTCATGGTTTTGGAGAACATTTCAAGCTAGGGTTTAATAATCACGGTCTTAACAATGGCTAGCATGGTCACCAAAAGGGGAGGGAACGCAACCCCCTCATACAAGCAAGTAGTGGTGGATAGAGGGAAAGGCCCACGAGGCAATGGTTTCAAAGAACCTCTAACAGGCACCTTGGGATCAGGATCGGAAAATAATCAAGAGGGCAACCAAGAAAAGAGTGATCGCATGGGGGAAGGAGCCAAAGAAGCCCAGAACGATGCACAAGCAATGATGAACCCCAGTGGGCTAGATGGGCGTAACTCGTGTAAACCTAAAACAACACTGATACCCAAGGTTATACTGGAAGACCCCCAAATGCAACTCTTCCGGGATCAGATGAAGACGCATGCACTAATCTGCAAGTTCATGGGCTTGTGGCCCATAGAAAAAAAATTGTGCAACTGGATAAAATACCATTGGAAGCCAAGTGGAGAAGTGGAACTCCACTTGGGCTCGAAGAGATTCTTCACAACAGTCTTTATGAACCTGGAGGACAGGGATAAAGTCTTTGAGGGGGGGCCATATTTCCATGCCTCAACGGGGCTGTACATTCGTCCATGGAAGGAAAAATTCTCCCCAGAGAAAGAAACCTTTAAAAATGTCCTAGTCTGGCTAAGGCTTTACTCTTTACCGCTAGACTACTAGTTGCCATCCATCTTCGAAGCCATAGGGAACAAGCTTGAAAAATATGTCAAGACATCGGAAGCTACTCTAAAAGGCATATATACATCCTACACAAGGATCTGCATAGAGGTGAATGTTTCAGGAGCACTACCGGAAGCCATAAGCCTAGAGTTTAGGGATGAGGAATGGATACAAAGCATAGACTATGAGAAGATCTCATTTTGATGCAAAAGATGTCATGAACATGGACACCTACTAAGAGAATGTCCTCTTAACAAAAAACAAGAAGCGAAAAACACCAAGCTACAATAGGATGAGGACGGTTTTGTGAAGCCAAATCACAAAAGCAGAGGAAACAAGAGATAAGGCAAGGCCCCAACAGGAAGCAACCCAGAAGCCAGGTTCAAAACAGAAGGAAGGGGCAGGCCCAACCAAGGGGAAGAAGTAGGTAAGGAAAAGACAAAAGATAAGGAAGCAAGTGAACATGCAACTCAAGAGAACACAGAAACTCCAAGCAACAAAGGAGAGCATGGAGGTAGTGCAAGTCCCAGGGAAGGAGGAAACGAAGATGCCAACACCCCAATGCAGGAAGCAGTCGGAGATTCAGAGATGACTCCAAGTGAGGTAGGAACAAAGGACCTAAATCTCAGAGACATTATGGAAAGGGAAGGAATAGATCTACCGAATACACTGGAGCAATGGAAAAGGCAGGACTAGACAATGTGTCAGCGGAGTAACTCGATTGCATTCAATACCTCTTCCTCCTAAGGGAGGAAGTGGAATCTAGAGGGATCAAGCACATGCATGGCAAGATAGGACACCTGGAAATCAAAATTGGCGATGGACAACCACAACACTCACCCAAGCAGGCATGGAGGAAGAAAGGAAGAAAATCAAATAGCGTAGCCCTACAATACCTAGGAGCCCTGTTGATAAAATCAGGTAAGATTAAAAAGCTCTTCCCCAACTCTCACCCACATGTTTAAATGAATATTATAATGTGGAATATAAGAGTCCTAAACAACCCAAGAAAGCAACGAAACCTTAAAAATAGACTGAGTAAGGAACATCCTGACCTATGTTTCATTCAAGAGAAAAAATGCACTTTAGACGGAATGGAAACAATCAGTAAACAACACTGGACTAAGTACAAGATGTTGGTCGTCGAAAGCCAACAGACAACGCGATGTATCCTCACCTTGTGGAACCCACAATCGGTGAACCTGCTTGCAACAGAGGCCACACGATACACACTTTCTATTAATATGCAAATAATAGGCAACACAGAGGAAATTCTATGCACTAATGTGTATGGCCCCCAGGTGATGGAGGAAAAAAAAGAGATTTATCCTCGACTTAGAGAATCTAAAGGATCGTACCTGCAAGCTCCATTAGATCCTGGAAGGGGATTTCAACATCATCACTACACTCGCTGAGAAAAAAGGGGGCACCAGGAGACTGGACAGAGATGCAAAAGAATTCTCAACTTTCATTGATACAATGAAGCTCATGGACATCAGGACCAACAATGGTCAGTTCACCTGGAACAACAAATGACTAGGTCACCACAAGTAGCTACAAGGCTAGACAATTTCTTGGTGTCTGAATCAATCATGTTGTAGGGACTAACTTTGGACTGTAGCATCCTCCCTTTGGGGGGATCATATCACTGGCCAATTCAAATGGAAGCTAATTTTCAAACCACACCGAAGAACAGACCATTTAGATTTGAGAAATTCTGGATCGACCATCCCACCTTCAAGGAGAACATCAACCAATGGTTGTGGGAGGAACTACTGGATGAAGGGACAAGGATGTTCAAACTTTACAAAAAATTCCAGTACATCAAACAAAAACTCAAGGAGTGGAACAGGGAAGTCTTTGGAAACATAAACCAGGGGAAAAAGAGCATCGAGGACAGAATGAGGAAACTACAGGAACAGTGCATCGAAGAGGAATACACAGAGGATCAGAAAAAATAAGAGATCCAAATGACCCAGGAATGGAAAGCAAGATGCCAGCAGGAAGAAACCTTATGGTGCCAAAAGTCCAAAATAAGGTGGCTAAAGGAAGGGGAGAGGAATACCAATTTTTTTCATAGAACAACTATTGCAAGAATATCCCATAAAAAAATCTTGAAGATTAGGGATCAAGACGAGATCGAAAGAGAATCCCACCAAGAATTTGAGAAGACATTGGTCAACCACTTCCAGGGGATAGCTCAGTAACCCAACCAAGACAGATCTGAGGCCATACAAAGAATAATTTAGCACATCCCCAAGCTGGTCACAGAGGAGAAAAATGTTGGCCTAAGAAAACCCATTGCAAAGTAATAAATTGACCAAGTGATCTAAGAGATGCCCAACGGAAAGGCCCCAGGCCCAGATGGCTTCACAGTGGAATTCTTCGAAGCTTGTTGGGAAGTGGTTAAGCATGATATTTACGGGGTGGTGGAGGACTCTAGGAAATCAACATCCATCATGAAAGCTTTAAATGCCATAATGATTACTCTAATACTGAAAGAAAATGAAGCTAGGACCCTAGACTGCTACAGGCCTATAGCTTTATGCAATTTAGTTTACAAGATAATCTCCAAATTCATAGCCAATAGACTGAAGCCAATCCTTCCCACACTGATTTCACAAGAATAGGCGGGTTTTTTGGAAGGGAGACAAATCCTGGACAATATCATCCAAGCCCATGAGATCATCCACATGCTGAAAAGCCAAAGGAGAGGGGGGATGATAATCCAACTTGATCTGGCAAAGGATTATGACAAAATAAGCTGGCACTACATGGCTAAGACGTTGGAAGCTTTTGGGTTCAACCAACATTGGATCAACTGGATAGTCACTCTAGTCTCAACGACAAGCTACTTGCTATTAATCAATGGAGCCCCAACCAAACCCTTCGGTCCATTTAGAGGCATAAGACAAGGGGAACCATTGTCACCCTTCCTATTCATTCTAATGATGGAAGGGCTAAGCAGAAGCATAAAAAGTGCAACTGCAGCTGGTGAAATAAAAGGCATCAGACCTTTTGAACATTGTCCAACCTCCACACACCAACAGTTCGTCGATGATACCCTACTCCATGGGACACCTATGGTAAAGGAAGCAAAGGCTTTTAAAAGAATCTTAGAAGACTTTGGGGAAGCCTTGGGGGTGGAAATCAACCACTCCAAATCCATGATATATTTCTTCAACACTAATCCAACAATTCAGTGAAACTTGGCCAACATTTTGGGGTTTGAACATAAAACTCTCCCAATGAAATACTTGGGAATCCCCATGACGGACAAAGCCTGCACAAAGGCCACATGGGAAGGATTTATCAGCAAACTGTAGGAGAGGGTTAGGGTTACAGGACCCACAAAGGTATGCAGATCAAAAAGAAAAGGAGGCCTAGGGTTACAGGACCCACATGTAACCAGCGAAGCCTACGGGGCAAAGCTCTGGTGGAGATGGGTAAAAGACAAATCGGTACCGTGGGAAAACCTCTGGAAGGCCAAGTATACCCCAAACATAAGAGACCAAGAGAGAATTCAGTTCATGGGCACAAGGGGGGGCTCAACCATCTGAAATCTTGCTTGGCGAAATAAGAACTGGATCCAGAAACATAGCTTTTGGGAAGTAAAAAATGGTAGAACAACAAGGTTTTGGGAGGATGAATGGAAACAGGAACCCATAATGGAAAATCCAGATAGGGAGGAGCTTCAATAGGAAATGATTGGGCAAGGCAAAACAAAAATCCATCATTACTGGAAGCAAAGGGATGGAAATGCCAGATGGCGGATTTGGGACAAACTTAATCCTCAAAATAGAGCCCGGATTGAAACAATAACGAAAGAGGTGGAGGAGTATTTGGGAAAAAGGAAAATTGGGGTCTCGGAAGAAGAGGACCAATGGAGGTGGGGCAGGAAAAATGGGGGTGAATTCAACTTAAAAGAATCACGGATTACATTGTAGGTTAGGACCAAGAAAATTCAGAGCAACAGTGGGAAAAAATTTGAAAAAGCCCCCAATGGCCAAAAATCTAAATGTTCAAATGGATAATTCTTCATAACTGAATTCTAACTTGGGAGAACCTCGTGAAAAGGGGTTTCATAGGTCCCTCTCACTGCCATCTTTGTCTATACAAGGAGAAAACAACTAACCACCTCCTCGATGAATGCAGTTACACAACAGAGATTTGGGATTGGGAGGCAGGTATCTTCCTCCAATCCAATAGGGTCTGGGGGAACATCAACGCAACCATCAACAACTGGAATGAGGGTTACAGTGAAAATGAAATGGTAAGCCTTTGTTGGAATCTAATGTCGGGGATGATAATCTGGGAAATCTGGAAAGAATGGAACCGGTACATCTTCAAGAATGAAAGCATACCGACAGAAAGGATAAAGGAGACAATAGTCTCTCAAATCAGAGAAACGGTGCAGAGCCGCAACTGCAAGACGGAGAAAGTGCAACTCACAGACCAAGACTCCCGTATCCTGGACTTTTTCCAACTAAAATATTGGTGCAACATCTTACCTGAAGGGTGCAACCCACAACTCCAGATAGGAGCCTGCAACTGGACTCCCCCACCGTCAGGGTTCCTCAAACTGAACTTTGACGAGGCGACAAAAGAAAATCCAGGAGTGGTAGGGGCAAGTAGAGTGATCAGAGACAATGGCGGCAACACCATCTGACTGTATGCGGCGATCATGGGAAACTCAACCAACAACATGATGGAATTTGGAGTCCTGGAACTTGGCCTTGAAATCCTAAGTCGCGAAAGGATGACAAACACCATCGTGAAAGGTGACTCCACCCTGGTTATCAACACGATGAAAAGACTCCAAAATGGCACGAGAGTGGGCAAGGTTCAGCACCACTAGTGCCTTGCACAGTCCCTACAGAAGATCCAGGAGCATATGAGAACCCTGAATACGGTGGAGTTGCGCTGGGTGCGCAGGTCAACGAATGCGCTAGCGGACAGACTCGCCAACGAGGGGGTCGACAAGGAAGGACCAAAACTAGACGATACCTGGATCAACATTCCAGATGGGAAACTCAGAACAGACTGCAACCACCTTGAGACAAAATATCGTGAAGGTAGTTTAATCATGGAAGGTCACATCGAGGAGGACATCGCAAGGCCTCGCGGAAGGTATGCGGGCCCCAGGTAGGATAGGATTGCCTAAAAATCTAACACTAAATATCATGCAAGATCATAATAAGCAGCAGATGGACGACCAAAAGCAAGACCATTATTCCAGTAAGAGGCATGGGGAAAGAAAGAGCGAAAGGTCAGGCAACAAGTCGCATGCAACGAATGAAGTAAGGCTTGTGGGGCAGATGATCACCAGGATTGATCCACCAGGACAAGTACAGGTACGGAGCGTATCCCAATTGGATCACAAGTGAGCAAGGGAAATAATCGCACAGGGACAAAGGACGACCCGTCATGACCATACGATCCTTAACAAGAAACTTAACGGAAGCACACATCACCGCGAGCAAACCAAGAATGAAAGGATGGGCTTGCAGCGGGGAAAGGTCAATAAGAAGAGGGACAACAAAAATAGACGAAATCAGAAGGAGCGCAACAACAGGGATTATCACAGAGTCAAGGGGAGGGAAAGGAAGAATACCTGAGAAGTGAGGCACAGGTCGAGTAACCAACACAGGCGCTGCGGAAAGCAAAGTGGGCTGGCGCGTCTAAAGAAAATGCACAGGAAAAGAAACTCCCCTGGGAAGGAAGTACAGAACAGTCTATGGCGGCTAACAAGAATGGCACAGGCCACGAAAGATGCGGAGGGCACCTTCCAAACTCAGGTTGCAACGAAGGGGAAGGAAACCATCATCCGATGGGAAAAGGAATTAAAGAACAAGTGCAAAGGTAAAGCGCAAAATGCATTGGTACAGGAAGCGGACTGGGTAACTGATCCGGGGGCCACGCAACCGAGGGAAACCCTCTTCCAAAAATGGTGGAGATGGCGTGGTTGAATAAGATGATGATATGAAAAGTACTTTTAGAAAGGGAAGAAGTCGGGCATAAGGATAATAGGGAAAACAAGACAATGCTGGATGAGATCATGCATTGCATCAACAATCTAGAAACTATTACCAAACTGTTAGTAGAGGTAGAGAAGGACCAGAAATACAAGTTGGAGCGGTTGACATCCTAGTTCCACCTCTACCTTCACTATGTCCATCACATGGACATCACGCCTGGCGATGGACATGGTGCGCCAACTCAAATCAGGAAAAATCGCACGAACTCAAAAAAGGAAGATAACAAGAGCCAGGCAGATGGCGGGAAGGAGCACCCCTAGGTGAAGAAACACTTCATAGTTCTAGATCAATGATTTGGTAGTCTATAGGCAATAATGCCAGGATTTGTCAGGTTAGCTCAGATATCTTTCACGCTATGGATTAGGAGGATTCTTTTAGTTTCTTCTTTTATGTATATGTTTTTTTCTCCAATTGAACATGGAAGGGCTAGTCTGGTTTCCCTAAGTGGCATACCAGAACCATCCCTCGTTACTTTCAACTTGCGCGACTAGGGTCCCCCTGGTCTAGTTTCCTTCTAGGTAGAACAGGAAGCCCACCTTTTGTATCATATTATTTTCAGTAATATAGAATCCTACACTCACTTACAAAAAAAAAAAAAATAATAAAAAAAAATTAATAAAGAATAAATATTTTAATTTTCTTTTATTATGTTGTGATTTATATTTGATAGATTTTAGGTTGAGATAAATATATGTTGATTTTGAAAAAATTAGACAATTAAAATATTGAAGAAATATGTATCACTATTTTTCTAGAAAGTAGAGACATTGTGATTAGGTAAAATTTTCAGAACACATTTAAAGTGTACAAATCTTAGGAAGTCTTCCTCATTCTTAAAATGACAATTATAATTTTATTGTTTTTAATACTCAAATTTCTAAAGATTTTATATATTTTTAGAAATTTTTGGTGATTGTTAAAGTTAAATAATTTTATTGTATAGAATTTGGGTGAATAATTTTTAGGAAAAATGAAAATGAGCCAATTTGTCCAACGGTGAAATTTAGCCTTTAAAATTTTTCTTAGAAGAGGATATTGCTAAATTGAACTATAATAGTGAGTGTTCCATGAGCATTAATTGTAATGTTGGTGTTACTAAAGCAATGGTGCCCCTTTCTCTCAAATTTTTTTGGTATTATATTATAGATAAAATTGAGCAATGTTTAGAAGAGCATGGGTTAAATTATATATGATAGATTCTGTGCTTCTCAGTTGATCCCTTGGCTTGAAGTCCATAGGTGGGTTTGCAGCATGTTATGATGTAATAAATTATATGTTAATATAAATATTCTTCTTTTATTTACAAAAAAAAAAGACTTTAGAAGTGAAGGAATATATTGATATTGTCCTTCTTTTAGATGTCAATGATATTGTTTTTTTTCCAAAAACTATTGACATATTTACAAGAACTCAAAGTTTTCTAACATTTATGCAAAAATTAATACCTTGTTATTAATATTGATAAAGCTAAGATTATGATAATTAAAAATATAAGAAAAAGAATGTATCCTCTAATTTTGTATGACGATAACACCCTTGTAGAGGTCCAATCTTACAAATACTTAAATATCCATAATATCCATTTCAAGTGCCATTTAAATTTGAATCACAACATTTGTAATAGGATCATTGGCGGTTGGAAAGTTTATTATGGTATTCAAAACTCTTTGGGATAAATAAACTTGTAAAATTTGTGATAAAAACATTGAGTTGATTGCTAGGTAGGGATTAACATACGATTTTTTGAAGTGCTAGTAACCTATAATGTTGAATGAATGAATGGAAGAAAACAAAGGGACAAACTCTATGCATATTAGTATGACTTTATGTTTATGAACTACTATGAATTACAAGGAATATCTCTGTAAAATATACTAAAACAAGGACTATAATGACCCTAGTTTCTAATCCCCATAATTAATTGTAATTAATTATGATTTAGATGTTGTTTATATTTTATCATGAATATTTTACATACCATGCTTTATTTTATGCCATTAGGAAGGCATGCCATGGCTATGTGAATATTTGTAAAATATTGATATTTTTCATATTAATAAAATATCCAAGATTGACTTAGACATGAGTACATAAAAGAGGGATGGGACCATGCTACCACAAGAGGGGAAGTGTGAGGGGGTCTTAAAGGAAATTATACATTCCCAATATTCCTATCAATTTATCCAAGCCATTTTGTCTTTAGCCATCTAGTCCTCCTTTTGACTTGACAAGCCAATCATTGAATGTAGTTGGTGGGGGGGCCACCTTCCACAATTATGAGAAGAAAGGTTTGAGTACCTAGTTGGTGGGAGAGAACATCTTCCACAATTATGGTAGAATGGGGCTAAGAACATTCTATACATCCATGGTCTTGGAAATAGTTCCCACACATGGAAAAGGGTGAACTTCATTAGACTCAAGGAGATCACCCAGGGTGGAAAAAAGGAGGTAGATGGCTGAATGAAGGAGGCATGCAGTTGGCTACTATGATGCAACGATTCATATAGGGAGCACCCATGCATGTGGCTAGAAGAAGGAGGTGAGTTTCAATGGGGGACTCGATTATTCGAACCAAGCACCCATATGTGTGGCCGAAGGAGCCTCTTGGTCAATGTTGGGATGTAAATGAATGGCTACAAGCAAGGGGGGGGGGGGGTTGTTAGCACATGAAATGTTCAGGAGTAAAAAATTCTGACCTTAGTCCATGTAAGAGTCTTGGTGTCATGATAGTGTTCATCATCATGAAAAAAATAAGGGTCAACATTGGTCACACCCTTGGTCTTAAACTTCTCATTATCATGTGTCTTGTCTCAAAGGGATGTACAAAAGGCTCCTTATGTCATTTTCAACCATTTGAGGGTCAAATAAAGTGTCCAGTCTACTTGCTGCAAACTCACCTAAAAGTTTGTAGCATATCAAGAAAGTACCTCATGCACTAATCACACATCATTATACCTTGGAAACGTGTCAAGGGACATCTCATTATTTTCAGTGCCTTTAATGCATCATGTTCTTCAGGTGGGTTTCAAGGAACAAGTCTAACAATTTGAATGAAGCACTCTCCCATTGTTTTGAAATATGGTGCCGCAAACTAGCTGTAGCAGACGAAAGAGGATTGAATTCTTCCAACTAAGACCCAGTATAGTTCGTGAAACAACAACTAAATTTTTAGATATATCAGGTACCCTATTTAATGATTGTGCATTGACTGAAGGCTTATTATACTAGTTTCTAGTTGTTGTCAATTTACTACGTTGCAAACTGCTACATATTACTTGCATTGCAAACTCTTTGCACTTATCAAAGCCTACAGTATTGCTATCCTAAACTTTGGAAATCTTCAAATTTGTTATGTTATACCAAAAAGATCAATTTGCAGCTACATCTTGCAGCAGTAACCTTATCCATCATATATTTTATGATACTACAAAATGTGCGCTGCGAACCCTTTGTTTTATGACTAGACCAAACCCTCCTTGATTGTGCTTCACTTAGGTATGAGGTTTTAACTTTTCAAAGTCATTTTCCTCTTCAGATGTGTGAAGTCTTGCAAACCTGTCATTAAAACCTAGGCTAAGATTTTGCGCTACAAACTCAGAATGTGCGTTGCAAACTCAGACCGTGCATTGCAAACTCAGACTGTGCGCTGCAAACTCAACTGTGCGTTGCGAATCCTATGTTTTACACATGATTGATACAATTTTTTTCCTAACTACAACCTCATTCAATTTGGGATTATGTTATTTTATTCTCACCTCCTACTTGCAGCCTCTTCATCCTCAAACTGTTGCTGTGCATGAATATTTTATTCAAGTAAACCCTAAGTTGTGCAATATCTATCAAAAACCCTATTTTTCTATTTTTGTCATATATATTATAAAAAGTTGTTATAAGAGGGTAAAGGGTTTTCAAAACAAGATATCATGGACAATTAGCAAGGTAAAAAGTTTCACAAAGGGGTAGATATTATCATGGCTAAGCCACATGACATGTAACTTATCAATTATGAACCATTTTCCAAGGAAGCATTCTAGAGGGTGAGCTATTTGAATTTTTGTGAGAAAATGCAAAGAGGCATCCTGAAGAAGCACTAGGAAAATATGAATACAGGATATTGTGTTTACATAGGCATCATTTTTCCATGGTTCACTTTATTGCACATACTTATAACCCGAGTAATGATATTTTTAAAACTGAGGTTACCATATTCATATGACTTCTGTAAAAGGTTACTTCATGTTCCAGAAGATTGTAGCAGGCTCTAGAAGGATTTTCTAGCTTGTTGTGAAAGTTTTAAAAGTTGAAATAAATTTTGAATGTAAAAACACACCTACAAAAAAGTTTGCAGCGTGTGCTATCAAAGGCACCGCGAACTGGTAATTTTGGGATAGTTTGCAACGAATCAATACACAACATAGTCATTTTTCCATCATAAATGTTAAATTTCGATCTGGGTACTTTTGAAATTTGTTTTGGAGATGAATCATAATATCATGGATTTTTTGACCAAAAATCAACCCGACCTAGTTCGTCATTTGGGAGAAAAGTTGAAATAATCATCTACATGAAATTTTGCAACGAATCCTGAAATTGCACTGCAAACTCTAACAATTTGATAAATCTGAGTTGTAGGAGGGATGCCACCTGTATGAGGGGGTTTGAATGGTTTCCTAGGAGGTATTTGGACATGAGGGACATGTGTTTTATCACCATATCAAGCAACATGACCTGTTTCAAAAGGAATTTATCACAATAGACAAGATCCACAAAAATAGGAGCTAGGTGGATTTTATGTTTCACCTTGTTGTATCAACTCCTAGAGAAAAGGGAATCCAATGAAACCATTTGGGATTCAACCTATTTAGAGTAGGAAGGATTGATACACTATAGATAATAGTGGTTTTGTTGAGGAAAAGGTTGGATTCATGATCCAAGAGAGGAGAGAGATGGAGGAGCAGTTTAACTGCTTATTTGTAAGCTTGAGGACCTATTTGTAATCAACATTTCTTCCATTAAAGATTCACGAGAGTTTCTTATCAGATTATGTTTTTTTTTTCCAATTATCTTTCCATCCTCTTGCTTTAATATATTGCGTGTTTTGAGGATCATAGCTTCCATTGATTGATGGATTCATGAAAAACAAAGGATTTGTTGTAGCTTGCCCATTAATAATTGTTTATTATTTAAGCAATCTTTAATTTGTTTGTAGAAAGGATATATGTACGATGGATGTTCTTATTTCTGTCACATTATCTATGATTCTACCCATAATTATATATAACCTTTTTTGGTATATAATTTTATTTCCTTTGATCTGTAGGATGTTATGACTCCATGCCCAATGGGATGCCTCTGTAGACAATTTGTTTCCCTCTCCCTTTCTTTACTTAGTCTTCTGATCCACTCAAGTATAAAATTGTTTTAATCATTTATATTTTGATGGGTACTGGTCTTGTTCTTAAAGAAATCTAAGAAAATTCCCGGTGCTAACATTTTTGGCATCGTTTCTCGTGACGAAGTTTTAGATCTTCCCTGGGATGTACGACACAAAATACTACCAATTTTTGATGTTGAGAAAGGATTGGTGAAAAAATAGGCTGTAATTTTTCACCATGGAGACTCCACACATTTGAATAACTTTCTAGTGATTCAAATCAAGTTACAAGTCTCCATTCAGGAAAGAGCTCAGATAGAAAAATGATAGGAAGACACAAGAAGTCCAGGTATCAAGATATAAGTTTCCTTCAAGAGCTCATATTCTTTTTTGACAGTTATTTCCTGTCCTTTCCTTCATATATCAGGAGAATCATCCTTTTCTTTGTTTACTCTGATGACCATAAGCCTACTATTGTATATCCCTCTTTGAAAGAAGAAGGTCTGCATTCTTCTTACATAGTTGATGTTGACTCTATTCCTTCAACTGAAACATATGAGAACAATTTTTGTATTCAAATCCTTCCTGAACATGATCAACCTAACCATGTGAATAATACAATTGATTCACCACCTTCTCTGATTATAGTACCATCTTCTACCACCACTACTGGAATTTGCAATCAATCCA
Organism: Picea engelmannii; assembly: GCA_009831015.1. Classification (NCBI taxonomy): domain Eukaryota; kingdom Viridiplantae; phylum Streptophyta; class Pinopsida; order Pinales; family Pinaceae; genus Picea; species Picea engelmannii. The sequence continues at coordinate 2,037,489 of ML776769.1, forward strand.
TTGAACCTCACTTTCAGCCTACTGATGTTCAATCCAGAAAAAGAGAAAAAATGTTTAAACCCTTAAAGCTGCCATCTACTCTTCATCCTTACCCTCCCAAGATTTTAGAATATTTGTCTCTTACTGTTGAAGAATATTATATTATAGATGAGAATCATTTGGGAGTTTTTTAGAATGTCATTGACAATTTGGAAATCATGCATGAGGATGTTGTTATGAGGTTATTTTCCAAATATTTGGTTGGTTGGAGATGCTTCTTTGTGGTTTAAAAATCTAGAGGTTGGTTCCATTGGTTTGTGGGATGAGTTATTTGGTGCATTTTCAAGGTACTGGGGAGAGAACAAATCTCTTGACCAGTACTTTGCTGAGTTTTATGATTTGAAAAGAGGGGAGGATGAAGCTCTTGCTATTTTCAACAGGAGATTTTATGGTTTTTATTGTAGTATTCCTTTAGATATCCGACCTCCTGAAACTGCTACTAGACTATGTTATGTAACAAATCTTCATCCATATTTTTCTCTTCTTCTCCTAGAAAGGAGGTTTGTCACCTTGCAACAAATGTTCATTGATGCTCAAGAGGTTGAGGACAATCGCAAGGCCTGTGGAAACTTTCCAGATCAAGTTAAGGATGAGGAGTGGAATGCAGACATAGCTAACAATGACCATGAACACAAAGGATGCAATGAGAAGGAGTTAGCAGAGCAGCATGTTGAGGAGCCAGATGTTACCTCTAATTTTGTTATTTATGATATTCAATAAGCCTTTTGTTTACTTGTATATGATGACTACAATAACTATGCTGAGGTTGATTTCCAAAAAACATCAGAAATATCCTTTCATCCAGAAAAGGTATATTTTCAACAGTCTTATGAAAGCATTCAACCCATTTATGACAGTTATGACCTCTACCAATGGGAAAATTGTGACTTATTTATAGGTAAGTCATTTCCCTTATGCTTTTATTCATTTAATCTTTTGAAATAAAAATTTGATGTTGCTTATAGAGAAGAGAGAGTTGAGCTGCAAAATCACGCAAGTTTTTTGGAACATAATGATAACATTATAAGTCAACATCAACCTTTTCATGTTCTTAGTGATTCTATGGTTATCTATATGGATAATTTTATTGAGGTTTAAATGCATGATAAGGAAAATAGTCAACTGTTTCCATTTGTTCTGAGAATGATCTTGCATTTGAAAAGTTAGAACATGAAAAATCAGCATTTGAAGAAAAGGATACAGTGAAGAAAGAAGCTTGTATGTTACTTTATACTTGTGAATGGGAAGAAACTATAGACACATGACATCCTTTAAGTTTTATCGATCAACAAGTGGTATTCACACATCGATCCAGGTGGATATTGGTGGCCACCCACCTATTCCAACTGGCTCCTCATGTCCATTTTTTATTCAACACGTCTTTCTGTAATGCTTGATAATTGTGAGTTCTACACTTTTGGGGCTATCTAAAGCCTCACACATTCTCCAGGTGGATACATGTGGCCTCTTGCCTAATCCAACTGGATTATTTTGTATGTTTTCATGTCAGCACATCTTGTTGTACTTCCAGGGTTGTTTTGGGGCCCTAAACATTTTTATTTTTACTCGCCACAGTTAGACTGTAGACGAAGTTAGAGTCTGATGACAGAATGTATAGATCTCTAAAATAAATTTCAAATGGGCTATCACGCACCTAAAACAAAGGTCGTATGCAAAAGTTATGACCCTAGGAAGTTGAGGTACCAAATTACACCAACTTACCAATAGGGCCCACATGACTTTTGGCGTTTCACCTTGTAGGGTTCGGTTTTTGGATGTCTAGGGTTTTGGAATTCATGAGTAATATGAAAAGGGCCTATGGAGCCTCATTTTAATCCATTCTTCTCAGATGGATGTGCGTAGAAGCCACATCTCTTCTCAGAGATAACTACCACGATTCAAGCAAGTTTCAATTCTGCAGTTTTACAGTTTCAACCTATTTCATTATTTAATAGAAGATATTGTTCACTGGATATTTGTGTTATTATTCATATCTCCGTGTTTATGATATTCAATCTGTTAATCAGTTCATTCCACTCCTAAATTCAGATCAGTGGTATCAGAGCGGTCTGCTCTTCATTTATTTTTGTTCGTGCATGTCCCCGACAAGGTCTGGGTACAAGAAGTTGGGACTCGAACCAATCGAACCATTACCAGATCGGTCATGATGAGCCCGACAACAACCCATGGGAGACAAAAAGAAAGATGATGGAGCATGAGATCCTATTAAAATGTTGCTCGAGGAAGCCCTCATGCAACAAAGGAACAAAATGATGGACAAATTCACACAAATCCTTTGACGGCTGCCCACGAGAGAAGCATCTTCATCAAGTGGCCATGCAATCCCCTTCAAGGTACATGTAAATTTTGATATTCCATTATTTGAAGGACTGATAGATGCAGATGATGTAGATAAATGGTTGAATCTTCTCGAAGGATATTTTTTTGTCCACAATTTTTCCGATAGGGAAAAGATCACTTTTGCACTCCTCAAGGTCGTTCCCCATGTTAAAGACTAGTGGGATACTTACTATAAGAAAAGGGCCATGGAGGATTCTGCAATCTTTATGGTGGCCCCTACATGCGATGCCATTAAAGAAAAGTACTACCATGTTGGAAGCTACGAGGACCACTACACCAGATGGACCACCCTACGTCAAGAAAGGGACTAGAGAGTACCGTACTTCACCAATATTTTCCATACCCTATGCACCAAATTGGGTATCAAATATTCTGAGCATTATTTGGTGTTGAAATACCACAACTGTTTGCATAGATATATTCAAACATAAATGGAGTTCCTGGACATCGCCTGATTGGGCACGGCTTATAGATACGCTGTCAAGATCGAACATAAGTTTAAGCAGAAATGACGAGAGTTTAGATCTGCAAACCCCTCACAGCTGAAGAAGGGCAAAGGAAATCCCAACTCATACAGAAAGGGACCAAGTCAATATGGTCACCCTCAGGACAATCCATCCAAGCCGCAACACAAGAAGGGTAATGAGAAGACGAAGAAGGACACAAGAAAATGGTGTGAGTATCATAAGAGTCCTTGGCACAACACCAACGAATGTCGCTTCAAGAAGTTGCTCATGGTCAAGATGAAGGCTTCTGAGTCAGAGGCCGATTCTGATTCCCAGTGAAATAATGAAGGAGGGAAGTGGATTATCAATGCTAAACCCAGTGCCACGGTCACTACCACTAAAGTCTGGCCAAGCGAACCAAAAAAACCAGAGGAAGGGGAACGCCTTTTTCACTCGCAGATGTGGTTCAAGGGGATTCTGATTCATTTCATTTTCGACATCAGCACTCAAAAGAACCTGATTTCAGCAGAGGTCATCAAGCGACTTAATTTTCCAACGACACTGCATACGCAACCCTACACCATCAACTATCTTCATCAAGGAAGAGATCTCTGTGTCAGCCAACAATGTCATCTTCCCTATGACATCAAGCCTTTCAAAGATGAGGTACTGTGTGATATTGCTCCCCTTGAAGTTTGTGATGTTCTTTTAGGACAACCATATTTGTGGAAGCGTCATGTTGTGTATGACTCTAGACCCCAGAGTGTTATTATTAATTTGGGTAGACAATTGTACAGGATCCAAGAGGTGGAACCGCCTACTGCTATTTGTTTAATCTTTGCGAAGCAATGCAGTAAGGTCATTTCACAGACTGGGAAGTTCATCTTCTTTGTGATCCATACTCACATTAAGCAGAAGGTCCCTGCCACATCCATGGCCTCTACACAATGCCTCTCTTTGAAGTAGAAGTAAGTGGACGAGATCATGGAAGAATACAAAGACATCTTCGCCTCACCTACAGGGGTACCAACACACTGCCAATTCAAGCATCCAATTAATCTGACCCCCAACACATCTCTACCTAATGGACCATTCTATCGACACTCACTGATGGATAATGATGAAATCATGCGTCAGATCTAAGAGCTTCTTCAAAAGGGGCACATCAGACCTAGCTCCTCCCCTTGCGGAAGCTCGATTGTACTGGTGCAGAAGAAGGACAAAACCTGGTGACTCTGCATTGATTACAGAGCCTTAAAAAAAATCATAGTCAGAAACTGCTACCCCATTCCCACGATTGATGACCTTCTTGACCAACTCAAGGGGGAAAAGTTCTTCAACAATATTGCCCTGAAGTCTGGCTACCACCAAGTTCCCATCGAACCAACTAATGTCTGCAAGACCACTTTCAAGTCTAAAGAAGGTCTCTATGAATGGATAGTCATGCCCTTTGGATTAACAAATGCACCAACCACTTTCATGAGGTTGATGGATGATGCATTGATACCCTTCACCAACTCCTTTGTGGTCGTATATTTGGATGACATCCTCATCTTCAATAGAACGTGGGAGGAGCACATGCGTCACATTCAACAGGTTTTGAGCACTCTGTGACAACACAAGCTTTATGCCAACTTGGAAAAATGATCTTTTGGCATGAACAGAGTCCAATACCTGGGATACATTGTTGATGAGCATGGGGTACATGTTGATCCAGCTAATATCCAAGTCATCTATGACTGGCCAACCCCGACCACACTGACCGAGCTTCAAAGTTTCTTGGGACTAGCCAATTTCTACCGATGGTTCGTGTTGGGATTCTCCCATATTTCTTGGGCCCTCATCCAGGTGGCCAAGGGCGGTGGTAGGGCCAAGTTCATGTGGGGGATTGAGAAACAACGAGAATTAGATGATCCGAAACAGTGTTTGTGCTCAACTCCAATACTCTCATTGTTCGATCTGCAACAAACATTTGATATTGAGATTGATGCATTTGACTATGTTGTGGGCGCAGTTCTCACTCAATACAGGCATCCGATGGCATACCATAGTGAGACACTCTTTGATGTTGTCCAGAAATATCCCACCTATGACAAGGAAATCTATTCCATTGTACAAGCCTGCCATCAATGAAAACATTACATTCTAGGGAAAGAGACGATCATGCACACTGATCACAAGCCTCTGCAGTTCATACAAACACAGGGGAAATTTCAGAATGACCAACATCAGAAGTGGTCCACCTATCTRCAGTATTYCCATATCAACATAAAATATAAGACATGTATCTCCAATCGTGTCGTTGAATGCCTCAGTTGGCCTCTTATGGCTTCTCTCACCATTGTGCTCCATTCCTATGGACATGAAACATCGGAGTGGCCCCAACTTTACCATCAAGATCYGGACTTCGCCACCACATATCATCTCTTGGGTACATGTGCCACTGTCATTGATGTTCACATTAAGGATAGACTCTTATGCCACCTGGGCCATCTTTGTGTTCCTACAAGCGAGCGTGCAAAGATGATTTGGGAAGCCCACTATAGTTTGGTGGTAGGACATTTCGGCGTAGAGAAAATTGTGGCCATTCTTCATAAACATTTTTATTGGCCAAAACTTCGACATGACATCAGAAAATATATCAGCTCTTGCACTGCCTGTGCCATTGCTAAGATAACCATCAAGAAGCAAGGCTTATACACCCCTCTTCCTATTCCCAAGAAGCCATGGGAATCCATCTCCATGGATTACATGTTTGGTTTTCCATCCACCAAGCACGAAAATGAATGTGTGTTTGTGGTCGTTGACCGATTTTCAAAGATGGCCATCTGTTGGATCATGTTGTCATTGATGCCAATGTGTTGTCATTGATGCCAATGGTTTGATTATTTGGGAGATTGTTGGATCATATGTAAATGATTTGGTTTGATTGATGTCAAGTAATTGATTGATATGATGCCCTTGATGAGAATAATATATGTCCAAGTGGAAACCAATTGATAAAGATGGATCATTGATATGATGCATTGATGAAGATGGATCAATGAGTTATCATTGATACATGATGCAGTGGTGAACTGATGCAAAGATGAATCATTATTGTCTTATCATGGTTGATAAGGTGCACAAATGGATGAACTCCAAAGTGGTCCCCTTATGGTGAAAGCCCTCACCGGAAGACGCTTTACGGATTGGGTTATCCTAGAAGAAACGTTGGAGGACCCATGCTTGCATGTGGAATAATGAGATGAAGATCAATGAAGTTGTTGGTGAAACTATCCTAGATGGTAAGTGCTTGACATGCCATTTCTGGTGGTATGTGGAATGTCACAACTCCTCACAGTTTGAGAGTTATGGCCTTATGAAGTTGGAGGACCCCCATATGATGGCTTGAAGCCCCAAAAGGTCAAAGAAGTAAAAGTGCTTGAAAAGAAGAAATCATTATTTAAATGATAAAGTAAAGTGACAAAATCAAGATGAATTATTTAAATGATAAAGTAAAGTGACAAAATCAAGAAGGAATATTTAAATGATAAAGTATTGGAGAACTTTCTATTCATGGAAAGTGTTTAACCCTAAAATAAGGAAAATAGGTTAAGTGACCTAGAAATGGGTTAAGTAACCTAAAAATGGGTTAAGTGACCTAGAAGATGAAAGTATAAATAAGAAGGCTGCTAGGATCTCGTGTAAAATGTACATTTGGTGAGAATCCTTGTGGATCAATGGAGAGCTTCTTGTGAATATCTTGTGGAGTATTGATGGAGAGCTTCTTGTAAGAGCATCTTATTGATATGGATCTCTTGAGCATGATTGAAGATCTATTTTGAGGAAGAGAGCGAGAGGCAGATCTCATGAATGCATCAAAGTTTCGACAATGTCGGAGATCTTGACGACAAAAGTTTCGGATTCACAGAAACCCTATTTTCTGATGTCTACGCGGGCTGTCTATGTATAGGGTGCGTGTACACATGGGATGACTGTGTGCAGGGAGCGTGGAGTAGATAAAATCATGGAGATTTTTGTTTGAGCTGGTGCCAAGCTCTTGGATGATGAGGTAGGTTCCAGATCTGCATTCTATGGCCTCAGTTCTATCACTGAGACACTGGTATGGTTACATTATTGTCTTGATAGATACTATTGTTTGATATGTTGTGAAAGTTTAGGGAATTCTTAGTATGGCTCCTATGATATGGCTCAGTTTGGTTGATTTGGTTGATGGAGTGAGAAACACTCTTGTGATTCAGTAGTGACATGATTGCTATGGTATACTAGCTATTTATACATGCTTGAGATAACATTCATATTGATTTGATGTGGAGTATGAGCAAGCTATTGGAGAGCTTGGATGTGTTGTGACTGGTTGTGGGTCAATTTGGACAATGGAAGACAGAAGGGTTCTAAGCATATGAAGAAAAGAAAAACCCTAGTTGCTTAGAAGCAGACGCTTGTTGCATTATACACTGGCCGTGTTCACACGCAGGTTGTAGTGAGCTAGGGCGCGTTCACACGTGGGATGCACTATTGACAGGTCGCGTACCTATTGACAGATTGATATTTGTTGAGGATTTTTGCCTCATCTCA
>ML776769.1:2044965-2063378 GCA_009831015.1 Picea engelmannii
TTGTGTTCTTTGTGTTCATTGTGGTGATGACTTGTTGATGATATATTGCTGATATATGTTGCTGATATGTGCTCACATCTAAATGGTTATAAATGACAACAATGGGTAATGAATAAATGTTGAATGCTAATTGATGAGTTTTTATGAAAGAGGGAAGTTTTTGAAAAATAGCCCCACACTCATTCACCCCCCCCTCTAAGTGTAGTAGGTGTGTCCAACACCATCCTCACAACATGTAAGAAGAATGCCATAGCAGCAGATACTGCCAATCTCTTCTTCGAACGATTTTGGGTCCACTTTGGGATCCCACAGACCATCATCTCTGACCGAGACAACATGTTCCTCAACACCTTTTGGTCGATTCATTGGTCTCTTTTAGACACTAAGCTCACAAAATCCACTGCTTTCCACCCCCAAACCGATGGCCAAACTGAGGTTGTCAATCGGATGATTGTGCACATCCTGCGCATGTACAATTCTAAGCATCCCCGCACATGGGAAGAGAGTCTCCCATATGTCCAACACAATTACAACAAGGCTCTCCATAATTCCATCGGCCATAGCCCATTTTAGGTGGGTTTGGGATTCCAACCCTTGGGACCCATTGATATTGCACTTCCTCTTACCATCACACAAACAAACTCTTCTCTTGATCAGTCTGCGATCGATAAAGCCACCAGATTCATTGAGCGGATTCAACACATCTTCCAATAGGTCTAGGATATTTTGCAGAAATCCAATGCTAAGTACAAGCAAAGCCATGATTAACACAGGGTACCACACTAGTTTCAGGTTGGCGACAAAGTCTGGTTACATTTGTAGAAGGAGTGTCTCACCGGACCCCACCAAAATCTTCGCCCACTTTGTTATGGGCCTTACACTATCACCAAGGTTGTGGGTAGCAATTCTTTTGAGCTCAAAACTCCACCCTTCCTTGGTCTGCATCCAGTGTTCAATGTGGATCTCCTTTGGCCATATTTTCCACCGTTATTGGACACCTTTGAGATCGCCAAACAAATGACACAAAAATGTCTCAACCCTGACTACATGGAACAAGCATCCACTGATCAGATAGTGGACACACAGGTCAAGATAACTCGCCAGCAGTGGATCCAACTTTATCGGGTTGTCAAGGCAGGGCAAATCCTACACCAAGGCAAGTGGCTCACCCGGGGCCAAATCCAACAAAATTTTCCTCACTTGATGGGGGAACTCAACGTAATGGAGACCATTTCTTCCTAAGGGGGGAGGATTGATCCAGGTGGATATTGGTGGCCACCCACCTATTCCAACTGGCTCCTCATGTCCATTTTTGATTCAACATGTCTTTCTGTAATGCTTTATAATTGTGAGTTCTACACTTATGGGGTTGTCTGAAGCCTCATACATTCTCCAGGTGGATACGGGTGGCATCTCGCCTAATCCAATTGGCTTATTTTGAATGTTTTCATGTCAGCACATCTTGTTGTACTTCCAGGGTTGTTTTGGGGCCCTAAACATTGTTATTTTGACTCGCCATAGTCAAACAATAGACGAAGTCAAATTATGATGGTGGAATATATAGATCTTTGAAATACCTTTCCAATGAGCTATCACGTGCCTAAAACAAAGGTCGTATGCAAAATTTACGACCCTAGGAATTTGAGGTACCAAATTACACCAACTTACCAATAGGGCCCACATGACTTTTGGTGTTTCACCTTCTAGGGTTAGGTTTTTGGATGTCTAGGGTTTTTGAATTCATGAGTAATATGAAAAGGGCCTATGGAGCCTCATTGTAATCCATTCTTCTTAGACAGATGCACATAGCAGCCACATCTCTTCTCAGAGATAGCTACCACCATTCGAGCAAGTTTCAGTTATGCAGTTTTACAATTTCAGGCTATTTCATTATTTAATAGAAGATATTGTTCACTTGATATTTGTGTTATTATTCTTATCTCTATGTTTATGATATTCAGTCTGTTAATCAGTTCTTTCTGCTCCTAAATCTAGATCACACATATTCTTCAAGATCCTTTTGCATTTCTGTTGGAAACATTAGAGAAAGAGACCTTTTCTGAGTTACCTAGAATTAGTCAGTGGAATTGGTTCTTCAAAGTGGATTAGTTTTCAGATTGGATTTAATTTTAAATTTGAATTTCCATTAAGCATGGTTATGCAAGGAATTCAATCACTAGACAAGGTCCTTGCATGGCTGCACTAGATTTTTTATTTCACCTGATCAAGCATCTCAGAGATCAGGTTATAAGTAGGGGAATAAGCTCATCATACGAGCATTTTTGTTTCTTTTAGTTTCTTGGTTTGCAGTAGATAAACAATAAGACTCCGTAGCCCAATGGATAAGGCACTGGAGCTGCAATGTTCTTAGCAACTCATAGGGAGCATTTCATCCCCTATGGAGCCAATGTTAGCACATGAAATGTTTAGGAGTAAAAACTTATGACCTTAGTCCATGTAAGAGTCTTGGTGTCATGATAGTTTTCATCATCATGAAAGAAATATGGGTCAATATTGGTCACACCCTTGGTCTTAAACTTATCATTATCATGTTTCTTGTCTCAAAGGGATGTACAAAAGGTTCCTTATGTCATTTTCAACCATTTGAGGGTCAAATCAAGTGTCTAGTCTACTTGTTGCAAACTCACCTGAAAGTTCGCAATGTATCAAGAAAGTACCCCACGCACTAATCACACATCATTATACCTTGGAAATGTGTCAATGGATATCTCATTGTTTTCAATGCCTTTAATGCACCATGTTCTTTAGGTGGGTTTCAAGGAACAAGTCTAACAATTTGAATGAAGCGTGCTGCCATTGTTTTGAAATATGGCTCTATGAACTAGCTGTAGCAGATGAAAGAGGATTGAATGCTTCCAAATAAGACCCAATCTAGTTTGTGATACACCAATTGAATTTTCAGATATATCAGGTACCCTATTTAATGATTGTACATTGACTGAAGGCTTATTATACTGATTTCTAGTTGCTGTCAATTTTATGCGCTACAAACTGTTATATATTACCTGCGCTGCAAAATCTTTGCACTTAAAGCCTATAGTATTGGTATAATAAACTTTGGAAATCTTCAAATTTGTTATGTTATACCAAAATTATCAATTTGCAACTACCTCTTGCAACAATAACCTTTTCCATTATATTTTTTTATGTTGCTACAAACTATGCACTGTGAACCCTCTGTTTTATGACTAGAACAAACCCTCCTGGATTGTGCTTCACTTAGGTACGAGGCTTTAACTTTTCAAAGTCATTTTTCTCTTCAGATGTTTGAATTATTGCAAACCTATTATTAAAACCTAGTCTAAGACTGTGCATTGCAAACTCAGACTGCACACTGCAAACTCAGACTGTGCGCTGCAAACTCAATTGTGTTGTGAATCCTCTATTTTACACAAGATTGATAAAAAAAAAATCCTGAATACAAACTCATTAAATTTTTTATTCTATTCTTTTATCCTAATTGTAGCCTATTCATCCTCACACTGTTGTTGTGCATGCATATTTTATTCAAGTAAACCCTAAGTTGTGCAATTTCTATCAAAAGCCCTATTTTTTTGTTTTTATCATATATCTGATAACAAGTTGTTATAAGAGGTTAAAGGGTTTTTAAAACAAGCTATCATGTATAGTTAGAAAGGTAAGAAGTTTTACAAAGGGGGAGAGATTGTCAGGGTTGAGCCACATGACATGTAACTTATCAATTACAAACCATTTTTCAAGGAAGCATTCCAGAGGGTGGCCTGTTTGAATTTTTGTGAGAAAATGAAAAGAGGACATCCTGAAGAAGCATTAGGAAAATATGAATATAGGATATTATGTTTACATCAACATCATTTTTCCATGGTTCAGTTTATTGCACATACTTATAACCTGAGTAATGATTTTTGTCTTAAACCAAGGTTACCATATTCATATCACTTCTGCAAAAGGTTACGTCACGTTCCAGAAGATTGTAGCAGGTTCTGGAAGGATTTCCCAGCTTGTTGTGAAAGTTTTAAAATTTGAAATAAATTTTGAATGTAAAAACGCACCTACATGAAAGTTCACAGCGCATGCTGTCAAAAACATTGTGAACTGGTAATTCTGGGACAATTTGCAGTGAATTCGTACACAACAATCAATTTTTCATCATAAATTTTAAATTTCGATTTGGGTACTTCTGAATTTTTTTTTGGAAATGAATCATAATAACTTGTACTTTCTGACCAAAAATCAGCCCAACCTAGTTCGTTGTTTGGGAGAAAAGTTGAAATCGTTATCTACATGAAAGTTTGCAGCGAATCCTGAAATTGCGCTGCAAAATCTAACAGTTTGATAAATCTGAGTTGTAGGAGGGATGCCACCTATCTGAGGGGGTTTGAATGGTTTCCTAGGAGGTATTTGGACATGAGGGACATTTTTTCTATCACCATATCAAGCAGCATGACCTGTTTCAAAAGACATTTATCACAATAGACAAGATCCAAAAAAATAGGAGCTAGGTGGATTTCATGTTTCACCTTGTTGTAACAACTCCTAGAGAAAAGGGAATCCAATGCAACCACTTGGAATTCGACCTATTTATAGTAGGAAGGATTGATATGCTATAGATACCATTGGTTTTGTTGAGGAAAAGGTTGGATTCATGATCAAAGAGAGGAGAGAGCTGGAGGAGCAGTGTAGTTGCTTATTTGTAAGCCCCAGGGCCTATTTATAATCAACATTTCTGCCCTTAAAGATTCATTAGAGTTGTTTATCAGATTATATTCTTTGTTTTTCATTTCTCTTTTCATCCTCTTGCTTGAATATATTGCAGGTTTTGAGGATCATAGCTTCCATTGATTGATGGATTCATGAACAACAAAGGATCTGTTGTACCTATCCCATTAATCATTGTTTATTGCTTAAGCAATCTTTAATCTATTTGTAGAAAGGATCTCTATACGATGGATGTTCTTCTTTCAGTCACATTCTCTATGCTTCTACCCATAATTATATATAACCTTTATTTGGTATACAATTTGATTTCCTTTGATCTGTAGGATGTTATGACTCCATTCCCAATGTGATGCCTCTGCAGATAGTTTGCTACCCTCTCCCTTTCTTTACTTAGTCTTGTTGATCCAGTCAAGTATAAAATTGTTTTAATCATTTATGTTCTGATGGGTACTGGGCTTGTTCTTAACGCAGTCTAAGAAAAAATCTCGGTGCTAACATTTTTGGTGTCGTTACTGGGGACAAAGTTGAAGATCTTCCCGGGTTGTATGACACATATTACTACCATTTTTTGATGGTGAGCAAGGATTGGTGATAGAACAGACTGCAATTTTTCACCATGGCGACTCCACACATTTGAAGAACTTACTAGTGATTCAAATCAATATACAAGATTCCATTGAGGAATGAGATCAGACAGAAAAATGATAGGAAGACACAAGAAGTCCAGGTATCCAGATATAAGTTTCCTTCAAGAGCTCATATTCTTTTTTATTAGTTCTTTCTCGTCCTTTCCTTCATATATTAGCAGAATTATCCTTTTTTTTTTTACTCTAACGACCATAAGCCTACTGCTATATACCCCTCTTTGAAAGAAGAAGGTATTCATTCTTCTTACATAGTTGATGTTGACCCTAGTCCTTCATCTGAAACATATGAGAACAATTTTTGTATTCAAATCCTTCCTGAACATGATCAGACCTATAACCATGTGAATAATACAACTGATTCACCACCTTCTCCAATCATAGTACCATATTTTACCACCACTACTGGAATTTGCAATCAATCCATTGAACCTCACTTTCAGCCTACTGATGTCCAGTCCAGAAAAATAGAAAAAATGTTTAAACCCTTAAAGCTACCATCTACTCTTCATCCTTACCCTCCCAAGTTTTTAGAATATATGTCTCCTTTTGTTGGAGAAGATCATATTATAGATGAGAAGAATTTGGGAGATTTTCAGAATGTCATTGACAATTTGGAAATCATGCATGAGGATGTTGTTATGAGGTTATTTGCCAAATATTTGGTTGGAGATGTTGCTTTGTGTTTTAAAAATCTAGAGGTTGGTTCCATTGGTTCGTGGGATGATTTGTTTGGTGCATTTTCAAGGTAGTGGGGAAAGAAAAAATTTATTGACTAGTACTTTGCTGAGTTTTATGATTTGAAAAGAGGGGAGGATGAAGCTCTTGCTATTTTCAACAGGAGATTTTATAGTTTTTATTGCAACATGCCTTTAGATATCCAACCTCCTGAAGCTACTGCTAGATTGTGTTATGTAACAACTCTTAATCCATATTTTTCTCTTCTTCTCCTAGAAAGGAGGTTTGTCACCTTGCAACAAATATTCATTGATGCTCAGGAGGATGAGGACAATATAAAAGCCTGTGGAAAATTTTTAGATGAAGTTAAGGATGAGGAGTGGAATGCAGACATAGCTGACATTGAACATGAACAAGAAGGATTCCATGAGAAGGAGTTGGCAGAGAAGCCTGTTGAGGAGCCAGATGTTGTATCTAATTTTGTTATTTATGATATTCAAGAAGCCTTTTGTTTACCTATATATGATGAGTACAATAACTATGATGAGGCTGATTTCCAAAAAACATTAGAAATATCCTCTCATCTAGAAAATGTATGTTTTCAATAGTCTTATGAAAGCATTCAACCCATTTATGACCTCTATCAAAGGGAAAATTATGACTTAGTTAGAGGTAAGTCATTTCCCTTATGTTTAGAGCAAAGAGAGTTGAGCTGCAAAATCACACAAGTTTTTCTTAACATAATGATAACATTATTATTCAACATCAACCTTTCCATGTTCTTAGTAATCCTATGGTTCTCTATATGAATAATTTTATTGAGGTTGAAATGCATGATAAGGAAAATAATCAGACTGTTGCCAATTGTTCTAAGAATGATCTTGCATTTGAAAACTTAGAACAAGAAAAATCATTATTTGAAGAAAAGGATACAATGAAGAAAGAAGCTTGTATGTTACTCTATACTTGTGAACAGGAAGAAACTATAGACACAGGCTGTCCTTTCCTTTTTATCGATCAACAAGTGGTATTCACACATATTCTTCAAGATCCTTTTACATTTTTGTTGGAAACATCATAGAAAGAGACCTTTATGATCTACCTAGAATCAATCAGTGGAATTGGTTCTTCAAAGTGGATGTGTTTTCCGATTGAATTTAATTTTCAATTTGAATTTCCATTAAGCAGGGTTATGCAAGGAATTCAATCAATAGAAAAGGTCCTTGCATGATTGCATTGGATTTTTTATTTTATCTGATCAAGCATCTAAGAGATCGGGTTATAAGTAGGGGAATAATCTCATCATACGAGCATTTTTGTTTCCTTTAGTTTCTTGGTTTGCTGTAGATCAATAATAAGACTCAGTAGCCCAATGGATAAGGCACCGGAACTGAAATGTTTTTGGAATATCACAGGGAGCATGCCATCCCTTGTGGAGCCAATGTTAGCACATGAAATGTTCAGGAGTCAAATTTTCTGACCTTAGTCCATGTAAGAGTCTTGGTGTCATGATAGTGTTCATGATCATGAAAGAAATAGGGGTCAACATTGGTCACACCCTTGGTCTTAAAATTATCATTATCATGTGTCTTGTCTCAAAGGGATGTACAAAAGGTTCCTTATGTCATTTTCAACCGTTTGAGGGTCAAATCAAGTGTCCAATCTACTTGCTGCAAAATCACCTGAAAGTTCGCAACGTATCAAGAAAGTACCTCATACACTAATCACACATCATTATACATTGGAAACATGTCAAGGGATATCTCATTGTTTTCAGTGCCTTTAATGCATCATGTTCTTTAGGTGGGTTTCAAGGAACAAGTCTAACAATTTGAATGAAGCACACTGCCATTGTTTTGAAATATGGCAATGTGAACTGGCTGTAGCAAATGAAAGAGGATTGAATGGTTCCAAATAAGTCCCAGTCTAGTTCGTGAGACACCAGCTGAAGTTTCATATATATCAGGTACCCTATTTAATGATTGTGTGTTGACTCAAGGCTTATTATATTGGTTTCTAGTTGCTATCAATTTTATGTGCTGCAAACTATTACATATTACCTATGCTACAAACTCTTTGCACTTATCAAATCCTACAATATCGGTATCCTAAAATTTGGAAATCTTCAAATTTGTTATGTTATACCAAAAATATCAATTTTCACTACCTCTTGCAGCAGTAACCTTATCCATTATATTTATTCTGATGCTACAAATTGTGCACTGCAAACCCTTTGTTTTATGACTAGAACAAACCTTACTTTACCTTGCTTCACTTAGGTCCGAGGTTTTAACTTTTCAAAGTCATTTTCCTCTTCATATGTGTGAAGGCTTGCGAACTTGTCATTAAAATGTAGTCTAATACTGTGCGTTGCAAACTCAAACCGTGCACTGCAAACTCAGACTGTGCACTGCAAACTCAACTGTGCACTGCAAATCCTTTGTTTTACACAGGATTGCTACAATATTTTTACTGAATACAACCTCATTCAATTTGGGATTTTGTTCTTTTATTCTCACCTCCTACTTGCATCCTGTTCATCCTCACACTATTGCTATGCATGAATATTTTATTAAAGTAAACCCTAAGTTGTGCCATTTCTATCAAAAACCCTATTTTTCTATTTTTATCATATATCTGATAACAAGTTGTTATAGAGGGTAAAGGGTTTTCAAAACAAGCTATCATGGACAGTCAACGAGGTAATAAGTTTCACAAAGGGGTATATATTGTTAGGGATAAGCCACATGACATGTAACTTATCAATTATGAACCATTTTTCAAGGAAGCATTCCATAGGGTGGGTTGTTTGAGTTTTTGTGACAAAATGCAAAGAGGACATCTTGAAGAAGCACTGGGAAAAGATTAATACAAGATATTATGTTTACATAAACATCATTTTTCCATGGTTCTCTTTATTTCACATACTTATAACTTGAGTAATGATTTTTGTCTTAAACTATGGTTACCATATTCATATGACTTCTGCAAAAGGTTACTTCATGTTCCAGAAGATTGTAGCAAGTTCTGGAAGGATTTCCCAACTTGTTGTGCAAGTTTTAAAAGTTGAAATAAATTTTGAATGTAAAAATGCACCTACAAGAAAGTTCACAGCGAGTGCTGTCAAAGGAGTCACCAACTGGTAATTTTGGGATAGTTTGTAGCGGATTAGTACACAACAGAGTCATTTTTTCATCATAAATTTTAAATGCCGATCTGGGTTCTTCTAAAAGTTTTTGTGGAGATGAATTATAATATCATGGAATTGTTGACCAAAAATAGACCCGAACCAGTTCGTCGTTTGGGATAAAAGGTGAAATCATCATCTAAAGGAAAGTTTGCAGCGAATCCTAAAATTGCACTGCAAACTCTAAGAGTTTGATAAATCCGAGTTGTAGGAGGGCTGTCACCTATATGAGGGGGTTAGAATGGTTTCCTATGAGGTATTTGGACACGAGGGACATGTTTTCTATCACCATATCAAGCAACATGACCTATTTCAAAAGACATTTATCACAATAGACAAGATCCAAAAAAATAGGAGCTAAGTGGATTTTCTCTTTCACCTTGTTGTAACAGTTCCTAGAGAAAACAAAATCCAATGCAACCACTTGAGATTCGACCTATTTAGATTAGGAAGGATTGATACACTATAGATAACAATGGTTTTGTTGAGGAAAAGGTTGGATTCATGATCCAAGAGAGGAGAGAGTTGGAGGAGTAGTTTAGCTGCTTATTTGTAAGCCTAAGGGCCTATTTGTAATCAACATTTCTACCATTAAAGATTCATGAGAGTTGTTTATCAGATTATATTATGTGTTTTCCATTTCTCTTGTCATCCTATTGCTTGAATATATTGTAGGGTTTAAGGATCATAACTGCCATTGATTGATGGATTCATGAACAACAAAGGATTTGTTATAGCTTTCCCATTAATCATTGTTTATTGTTTAAGCAATATTTAATATGTTTGCAGAAATGATCTCCGTACGATGGATTTTATTCTTTTTGTCACATTATCTATGCTTATACCCATAATTATATATAACCT
This sequence comes from Picea engelmannii, assembly GCA_009831015.1. NCBI lineage: Eukaryota > Viridiplantae > Streptophyta > Pinopsida > Pinales > Pinaceae > Picea > Picea engelmannii. The sequence goes on from ML776769.1 coordinate 2,055,058, forward strand.
TTATTTGGTATACAGTTTGATTTCATTTGATCTATAGGATGTTATGACTCCATGCCCAATGGGATGCCTCTACAAACAATTTGTTGCCCTCTCCCTTTCTTTACTTAGTCTTGTTGATCCACTCAAATATAAACTTGTTTTAATCATTTATATTCTGATGGGTACCAAGCTTGTTCTTAAAGAAGTCTATGAACAACTCCTGGTGCTAATAGGGGGGACAAAAAGTTTTTTCCTAGTTGTAACATCCTTACTATAATTCCCAATTTAGTAATGTATAATGTAGATATGATATATGGATGCAGGCCAAGCGATGTAATATGTGAACAAGTATATCCAAAACTTATAAATAAAAATGTGATGCTAGTTGCAGATTGACATGGATAGAGATGTGGGGGATGAGTTATTAAAAAGAGAGGATGGATCTAAGGGGGTCTTAAGAATTCATGGGTTTTAAATCCCAATTTTTTTCCCGATTTTAATGTTTTGAGTGAGCCTTATAATTATTACCTTGAGTGTAGAAGAGCCCAATAATTGAATACATGTAAGAGGGTGGGTGTGAGAAGTCACATCCCATAGTTATTGGGGGCATCAAGCTGAGTACAATCATCTTAGGGAAGAGTGTGAGTCAATTAAGTAGGGAAAAATGAGAGGAAATTCATATGAGACAACATGGGAGTTTTTATAGACAGTTTTATGCATGGGAATGGGGAGACAACAGGGGAGGAGAGTCTTGGATCTTGGAGGCATCAATGGTGGAAATTTAAGAAACTATTGGGATCTATTGAAGGCTGATGAAGCAATTTGTTAGGCTTGTAGAAGAGGCAGGTCATCAGTCCTTTAGAGTGAACGCCTTGTGTGAGAATTTCCATTGGAGCAACAAGCTTGTTGCTATTAGTTTTTCTTACTAGCTAAAATCCCTATAGTTCCCAACAGAGAGATTCCTGGCCAACCTATGCTAGAAGCCTTGATAAAAGAATGGTAGATCCCAATGGACTGTTTGCAGAGAAAAGGGTACGTTCCTTGGGTCGGGCAAGTTGAGAGGAAGAGAGTTGGAGGAGTTGGGATAATTGTAGGAAGGATTAGCTAGTTGTGGGAATATTGAGCTATGAGTGGATAACAGAGAGACACCCTATTTTGTGGATTCCTATCCCCAGCTCAAGGGTGACTTGTTGTTGATATTTGGAACAACAAGTCTATGGTTGGGTGGAATGCTCATCCTCTACACCTGGTTGCACAATTGTTATAACAAGATAAGTTTTTTGTCTCATGCATGAGTTACAATGAATGTTTAAATTGTTGTGCATTAACTATGTGTTTGAAATAATTTATATGTTGTTGTATGGGAGTAGATTAGTTGCATTCACATTTTAAATTATTTTTTTTAAATGTATGGGCGTTCTTAACATGATGTGTTGTATTTAAATTAATGGTTTCAAAAAAAATTATGGGTTTAGTTGGGAGGGACTTTATAGATTGAAATAATATGAACCAAGTAATGAATATTCCTTTGACAAAAGATGCACTTATTTAACTTGACATACAATTGATGCTCTCTCAAAATTTGTAGCACCATCTTTAAATGTTTCTCATGTTCCTCTATCTTTGAGTAAATGCAGATATAGAAGTCGATACCAAGAAGATAGAGGCCATTAGAGGATGGAAAATGCAAATAAATTTTACAAAAGTCAAATCATTTATGAGACTTGTAGGTTATTACCAAAGACTCATAAAAGTTTTTTCAAATATTACAAGCCCAATTACTTATTTGTAAAAGAAAGGAGTGAAATTTGAATGGACTTCCAAATGTGAAGAGAGTTTTGATTAGTAGTTGAAGGACATTTTTAAAAGTGCATCAAACTTAAAAATTGCACACCTAGATGAAGATTTTGTTGTGTGCATGGATGCATGCAAGGAAAGGCTTGGTGGATTCTTCCAAAAAAATGAACATGTTCTATGTTATGAGTCAATAAAATTGAAAGAACATGAGAGGAATTATGCCACACATGGTTTAGAAATGGCATCCATTATTCACGTAGTAAAAATGTGGAAACTTTACCTCATGGGAAGAAAATTTGAACTAAAGATAGACTATTCTGGTCTAAAAGATTTGTTTGGACAACCGACACTCAATGCCAGGAAAACTAGATGCTTGGAATTCTTCAGTGAGAATGACTATGATTCAAATCATATCAAGGGTAAAAAGAACCAAATGGCTAATGCACTTAGTATGAGAGTGCACAAAATGCATGCTACAACCATTAGCATGTACACATATGCTTTAAAAGATATATTTGTAGAGGTCGCAAATTCATATCAACATTATTTGCAAATAAAAGAAACATTATAGCAAGGTAATTTTCAACATAAATTTAAATATTTTGAGCCAAAAGAAGATGGATTCCTCATGTATATAGGAAAAGTGTATGTGCCAAATTCTAGAGAGATAAAAAATACAATGTTGATAGAAATGCACAATGTGCCATATGCTAGGCACCCAAGATATAAAAAATCAATTGCAGTTATAAGAAGTCAATGCCTTTGGCAATGAATGAAGAAAGAGGTGTCTGATTACATAGTCATATGATTAGAATGTCAAAAGGTAAAAAGATGAACATATACATCTAGCTAGACTGCTATAGCCATTGCCCATTCCTAAGTGGTAATCAGAAGTTGTTACAATTGATTTTATTGTTAAGCTATCGAGAACAATGAAGAAACATGATTCCATCATGGTAGTGGTGGATAAATTAAATAAGGATGCACATTTTATTCCGATGAAGAAAACTCACAAGGAAACCAATATTGCAGAAATTCACATGAAGGAAATTGCTAGGATACATGAAGTGACCAAGGAAATAGTTTCAGATAGAGATCCCAAGTTCACATGAAATTTTTGAAAGGGGTTGTTCAAAGCATTTGGGACAAATTGAAATTTTAGTAAAACATATCACCCATAGTCAGATGGAAAAACATAGCGGACTAATGGGATAATTGAGGATATGCTACGAGTGTATGTAATGGACCAGCCATCCAAGTGGGATGACTATATCCATTTAATTGAGTTTTCTTGCAAAAATATGTACCAAACATCATTGAAAATGATCCCATTTGAAGCCTTATCTGGAAGGAAATGAAACATGCCAGTGAGTTGGGATAACCTAGTAGATAGAGAAATTATTGTGCCATATTTGCTAAAGGAAATGGAAGAATACATGATAAATATTAGACATAATTTAAAAGTTTCTCAGGATAGGAAAAAGAGTTATGCAGACAAGAATAAAACTTATAGATATTTTAAAATGGGGGAGCATGTGTTTTTAAAATTAAAAGCGAAAAGAAGCTCGCTAAGATTGGGATGTTTCCCGAAGTTAGTAGCAAGATACTGTGGGTATCTCGAAGTCTTGGAGAAGATAGGCCCAATTGCATACATGTTATCATTTCCTGCATCCATGAGAGATCATAATTTATTTCATGTGTCTTTATTGAAGAAATATATGCCTGACCCTAACCACATAATTGATTGGACTGTGATCCAAGTGGAATACGAAGGGGAATTTTAAGTGGAACCAATGTGCATAGTAGACTAGAAGGTCAAAGTTCTTAGGGTTAAAATTATCATCCTATTAAATTTCCAATGAACCTGATACAATCCTAAATATTCTACACAAGATCATGAGGAGACCATACAGGAGGAGTACCCACAAATTTTTGTCAATTTTGAAGAAAACAAAATGTAAGAATGCAAGACTTTGTTTTGGGCAGCTAGAGTTCTTAGAACCACATCTTGGAGGTTCATAACCAACCTGGGCTGGAAGCATTGATAAAATAATGGTACATCCTAAGGAACTACGTGCAGAGAAGGGAGTGCATTCCTTGGGTCGAGCAGGTTGAGAGGAGTAAGAGATTATGGTTGGAACTATTGTTGGAGTTGTGAAATTTGTAGAATTTTTATTTTTCTTAGTATTATGATGTTAAATTTGTACATATATATCAAAAAGGTGTTGTACACTGAGGATGGTGCAAAATTGCATGGGAGTGGGAATGTAACATCCTTGTTATAGTCCCTAGTTTAGTAATGTATAATGTAGATATGATATATGGTCGTGGGCCAAGCAATGTAATATGTGAACTTGTATATCCAAAATTTATAATTAAAAATGTGATGCTAGTTGCAGATGGACATGGAAAAAGATATGGGGGTTGATTTATCCATAAGAGAGGAGGGGTCTAAGGGGGTCTTATTCATGAATTTTAAATCCCAAACTTTTTCTCCTGATTTTAATGTTTTGAGTGAACATTTTACTTATTCCCTTGAGTGTAGAAGAGTCCAATCATTGCATACATGTAAGAGAGTGGGTGTGACAAGTCACACACCATTGTTATTGGGGGCACAGGGTTGAGTAAAATCATCTCAGGGAAGAGTGTGAGTGAAGTAAGTAGGTACAAAGGAGAGGAAATTCATACGGGACAACATAAAAGTTTTTATAGACAATTTTTTACATGGGAATGGGGAGACAACAAGGGAGGAAAATGTTGGAGATTGGAGGCATCAATGGTGGAAATTTTATCAATTTTTGGGATATTTTGAAGGCTAAAGAAACAAGTTGTCAGGATTGTATAAGAGGCAGGTTTTTAGGCCTGTAGAGTGAACTCTCTATTTGATATTTTTCACTTGAGCAAAAATATTATTGCTATTAGTTTTTCCTGGTAGTTGAGATCCATGGAGTCCCCAACAAAGGGATTCCTATCCAACCTGTGTTGGAAACCTTGATAAAATAATGGTACAACTTGAGGTATTTATTTCAGAGAAGAGGGTACATTCCTTGGGTTGGGAAGGTTGAAAGGAAGAGAGTTGGGGGAGTTGGGATAGTTGAAGGAAATATTATCTGGTTGTGGGAATATTGAGCTATGAGTGGACAGTGGAGAGACGCCCTATTTTATGGATTCCTAGCCCCAAATCGAGGGTGACTTGATGTTGAGACTTGGAATAGAAAGTCTATGGTTGGGTGTGTTATCGTGGGATTTTCACTTATGCAAAGCCCCAATACAAGTCCTCAAATATTGCGTAACTATAAAATATCCTAGCATTGTCACTTTAGTAAGAAATTCCCATGTTTTAGTGATGGAGGAGGTCCATCACGGGGGAATATTCCCCAGTGACCTCAAGGGATCAAAGTATAAAGTAAATTAGCCAATCCTACCACCCCCTTTTGTGATCACCTAAAGATTGGTCTAGGTCACGATGGTAAAATAAATACAAATCTATTTGAGTACCTTCTTAGAACAAGAATAATTTATAGTATATATGTAATGATTTCCAAGTTCAAACATGCAATAAATAGCTCTTGAAGACACTAGATAATGAATTTTCTAAGGATATTATGAATTTGCAAGAATGAACAATAGTACAATGACAATGAATAAATTATAACAAAAACAACAATTATGATTTAAAAAAATGCAACAATTGACAAAGAAAACTTAGCATAAATTTACTAGATTAATATCCAATTGTTTGATGCGCTTTTTGAATGAGTTAAGACACCAATAAATGAGCGTATGCAGAAAATTAAAGAGTTATCAGGTGGATGTAGCAAACTTTTTCAATGACAATAAGCTTACTAGCAAATTAGTAAGTGTTAGTATTAAAAATGTTAGTAGAGAGATTGAGAGAATTGAAAGAGAGTGCATGTTGATCAATTTCACCACAAGAGAGCTAAAAGATCAGTGCTAACCCTGGCAAGGAAACTTCACCAATTTTGAACAAGAATAACCTTGTGAGAGGAGGAAGCAGTTATGATCCTCTTTTATGGTTTTATCAAGCAAGATGTCTATCATAAAGTAGCAAGATTCACCATGAACATAACAACATAAAGATAAATTGCAGAAAATTAACTTACTTTGGCCAAGAAACCAAGAGACAAAACCCTAATTGCATAAATTCCTCTTCAAAAATCAGCAAAGCATCCACAACTTAATCCTCCAAGTAAGTCACATAAGTAGAAGATCTAGATAGCCCAAGAGATGGTGAAAATTTCAGACTTGTCTCTCACAAAATGGTGAGTAATCACGATGCTAAAATGAAATGAGAAGGTGGCCTCTTTATATGAGGCCACCTTAACCAATTTGTCCACATAAATTTGTCATCGAAAAATTAGAAGAGGGATGACCTCTTCATTTTCCTCTACAATATGCCAAAAATACAAAATACATAAAATAAAACCCTAGAAGAGTGACATCATATGATAGAAAGGTGATGTCATGCTCAAAAGTGAGACATCAAGGCTCAAGAGTAAATCGTTGGGCCTATGAATGCCATGTGTCATGCCTCCAAGGCTCAAGAGTGTGATGCAAGGTGTCTCCTCATGCCAAATAATCCCGGAACCACATCATCCATCAAACCCTAGCCTCTAGTGTGACACAAAGGGCTAGAGGGTGATGTCATGGGCCTCCAAAGGCCAAGTCCAAGTGCAAGAGGGGTGTAGTCTCATCCTTGGGTGCTATCGAGGTGCCTCCAATGGAAAAATTATCCCTCCTTTGTGTACAAAATCCTCTGGGTGCTCTGCCTAGCATGTGGGATTCTCAACCCATGTATGTGGCATAGTGACCAAAACTACTCAAACCAAGCCCATTTTTCCATAGTCCATGGTTCTAAGGATGTGAGAGCCACTATATGAGGGTGTTAAGTCACCAGATGACTCACTTCTCTCCATCATGCATTCTAAAAGTTCTGTAATGAGGAACAACATCTCAAGCACAACCCAAGATGTACCTCAAAGAACCATGTCAGGGCCATTCAAAACAAAGAAGAATATAAGACAAAGTAAACCAATGTTCATAAGACACATTATTCCTTAAATCACACAAAGTAAGTTGATGCTTAAGATACAAGCCATGTAAAAAATTCATCCCAGTATCCCCTTCAAGTATCACCCAGGCCCAAGACCTTTTGAGGGTTACCAAGTTTAAGTATGGGAGGGCTTTCATCCAACCCTATTAGGTGTGCCACCTAGATAGGAAATAAATAACCTAGGTAGAGGGATAGGTCTTGAGAGTGAAAAGGGAAAGTAAAAACCAATCAAGACCAGGTGTGAGTGTGTGATCCAGGTGGATATTGGTGGCCACCCACCTATTCCACTTGAACCCCCACCATTGCTTCTTTCAGTTTTTTAGCTTTTGCACAGTTTACTATTTTTAGCAGTTTTTTCGGGTCCTAAACTTCCGAGGCCATTTTGAGGCCCTAAACGATGTTTTTTTGGGTATGTTGTTGTCGCAAAATCGCATCTAACGATGCCATTTTTCCTCGAGCATTGTAGGCATCGGATAGATCTTTCCAACGAGATATCATACGCCTAAAACGAAGATCATATGCAAAAGTTACGACCCTGGGAAGTTGATGCACCAACTTACCCAAACGGGGCCCACATGACTTTTGGCGCTTCATTTCCCAGGGTTAGGTTTTTGGATGTTTAGGACTTTTGGCATTCCTGTTTATTGTAAAAAGGGCCTTCAGAGCCTCATTGTAATCATCTTCTCACGGATGCGAGTAGCAGCCACATCTCTTCTCAGAGATAAGCTACCAACGCCCTAGGTAGTTTATTTCCATTATGTCTGTAAACATATTTCAGTAATTTGTTATTAATGAAATGAAGTCTTATATTTGCTGCATCTCTGCATTTATGTGTATTTCTGTATTTCATTGTGTTCCTACATATATCCGGATTAGTGGTATCAGAGCGGTCTTCTCATTCTCGATCCTTCTTTGCATGTCCCCAACGAGATCAGGGTATAAGGAGTTGGGGCTCGATCTGGTTGAACCTTTGCAAGATCAGCCTCGCAAACCCTGACGAACACCCATGGGGGAAGAAAAGAAAGATGAGGGAGCAGGAGATCCTATAAAAATGTTGCTCGAGGAGGCCCTCGAGAAACAAAGGAATGCGATGATGGACAACTTTTCCCAGATTCTTCAACGGATTCCGACTAGCGGTGCATCGACATCCAGAAGCCACTCTGGAGGTGCCACTCCTTTTAAGGTACAAGTAAACTTTGACATTCCCATATTTGATGGCCAAATAGATGCAGATGCCGTAGATATATGGTTGAATCTGTTAGAATGATATTTCTCTGTTCATGAGTTTTTCGATTGAGAAAATATTATTTTCGCACTCCTCAAAGCCGCCCCCCATGTCAAGGACTGGTGGGAAACCTACTCGGAGAAAGAGGGAAAGGAAGAACCCTCTTTGTTCTCGGCTGCACCCACTTGGAATTCTTTCCGAGACACCATCAAGGAACAATATTATCCCGTGGGGAACTATGAGGAC
>ML776769.1:2067569-2092856 GCA_009831015.1 Picea engelmannii
TTCCTGTTTATTGTAAAAAGGGCCTTCAGAGCCTCATTGTAATCATCTTCTCACGGATGCGAGTAGCAGCCACATCTCTTCTCAGAGATAAGCTACCAGCGCCCTAGCTAGTTTATTTCCATTCTGTCTGTAAACATATTTCAATCATTTGTTATTAATGAAATGAAGTCTTATTTCCGCTGCATCTCTGCATTTATGTGTATTTCTGTATTTCATTGTGTTCCTACATAAATCCGGATCAGTGTGATATGGTATTAATATTATTTCATGGCTTATGGTATCCATTTCTTTGAGCGCATTTGTAGAGGTGGCACTTGATTCCTTGAGATACCATTTCCTCGACACTTTTTGCATTATGAACCCCTTATTTTCCTTTTGATACCCAATTATCATTTGCAAGTCCCCCTTATAAGGTTTGAAGCTTCACTCATTTTATATTTTACTAGCAATAGTCCTTTATAATTGGTGCATTCATTCACATTCAAACAAGGGAGATTACCATTAGAGGGGGGTAGATATCAAGTTGGTTTGAGTATTTTATGGTGTCCTATTATAATTTAACAATAACATATACATATAGCAGTTGCATCATTCTTTGTGCCTTCATCCCCTTCTTCTCATGAGAGAATGGACCATAACTGAAGTTTAGAATATGTGAAAGGATTTGTGATGGAAAATGTTAAGTATGGTTGGGAGTGGAATGTTACCCTTGGGAGGGCCCCCCACTATTACCCCTTTTCCATGGGAGATGAAAACACAAGACTAGGGCACAGAAGCTGGCCACCAAGGTGAAACAAGGAAACCAAGGCAATTTCTCAAGCAAGTGATCCACTATCCAACTTCAACCAATGTTCCTTGTCCACATGACCAATAAATTAAAAACAACACCTTGCATGAAAAAAGTACTAACCATACCTCATGGTGACATTGTCTTACCATGCCCCATACCTTGGGTTGTTTGAATGTGACAATATTTGGTTGATCTATGCTGGGAGGCAAATCTGGGGGGTTGTTGGACTGCCATATGTGGACATGTTGTTAATCATCACCATGGTGTAGATCATGTTCTTCATTGTGGGCCTTGAGAAATGATCTCCTCCAATTACCCCTAGGCATGGTGGGGTAACACCGTGGAACATCCACCCTCTATAGGTGGTTGCACAACCATTACAAAAATATAAGTGTTTTCTCTTGTGTCTAAGTCACATTGATGGTTTAAATTGGTGTGCATTAACTCTATGTTTGAAATGATTTATATGATGTTTTAGGGAAGTATGTTATTTGCATTCATGTTTTAAATTATTTTTGTTAAATGTATGGGAATTTTTATCATAATGTGTTGTATTTAAATTAATGGATTCAAATATTTTTATGGGTTTAGTAGAAGGGGACATTAAATTGGTCATCCAAGGGATACGACAAATGTTGGAGGAAATTCTAGCACTCAGGTGAATGTAAGAGGCTATTCAATGCTCACATATATGGTGGGATACCATTTTGGGTCTAGAAGGAGAGCACTAGAGATGCAAATCCATAGGGGGTGCACTGAGTAGGGGGAGAAATTTGAATGGATGAAATTCAATCATGGGAAGAATCAGTGAATCCTAAGGAAGAGAAAATAAATAAAGAGAGAACCTTGGCTTGGGATCCATGGAGGATAGCAAGCTAAGTAATGAGACAACCAATACAGGTGGCCTATGAAACATTGAGAATGATAAAGAAATCTAAGAGGATTTTTTTTTTGTAGTGATGGATAACAACTAGCCCCTCTATGCACACACTAAAGAGCACTAAAGGGAGAGGCTTCTGAGGAACTGTGAAATAGAGAAGGAAGGCCTTCTCCTTGTGTTGTGTGGGGAAAGTAGTGGGGATTCCTAGTTTGCTAATATGGTCCAAGAGAACTAAGTAGCGAGGCCCTTGGGTTGGAAATTTGATAGCCATGAGATACAAAAACTACCTTGAGATATCATACTCTACCCCAGTGGTATGGTATCTCGACTCAGGGGTGGCCTATTGTAGAAATAAGAAGTTCCATAGAGCCTATGGGTGAGTGGTACATAGATTTGCCTTAATCATTTTTCTGGAACTCAAACTTCAAAACAAATAAGTTCTTCCTCTTGTCCATTTATGAATTGATTTATATGATGCCCCTTGTTGGAATGTCTACATTATTGAATGTCAAAGGATTGCTTCCTTTAGTTACTTTTGTGTGCATTGGACAAACACACAGACATACACATATATGTATGCATGCATGTGTGTGTGTGTGTGTATTAAACATACTACATCACAAGTTCACTGAGTGAATCCCCCAAGACAAGTCCTTAAACCTTTGAACCTAGTCCCAAATAGATTCTCTAACCTTTTGATTAATCTCCTTAAACTCTATTGTGAACTATTGCATTGATTTAAGCTTCTGAAACTCTTTGATTGCATCCCTCCTTATCTCTCAAAAGTCCTTGTTTGGTTTATGGGGGTACTGACTTTGTATTTTATATACCATTGGAGGGTGCAATCTTTAAATGTGGTTTCCAACTATGCAATCTTCACTTCATTATCTATAATTTTGATCATTGTCCATATCACCTTGCATATGGAATAATGTTGTTTTGCATCATCCTTCTCAGTGTGAGGGGAAAATTTAAAGTCTGAGTGCAAGATCGCTTGATATCCCTGCCATTGAAAAAATTAAATTCCTTGCTATTATACTTCCTCTACTTGGTATTTCTCCTATTCTCTAATGAACTATAGTTTTGACCTCTATTTATACCTATATTTCTCCTTCTATTAGTAATGCATGCGCAAAGGGTGGTTTGAAAAGGGAATTATACCAACTTACTTCTTCAACTCCTTTTCCTCTAGATCCAAAAAACTCATCTAATCTCATGTGTTGAAACAAACATTCAATTGATGAAGTGTCCTCACTAGTCATTGGAGTCATCATCAAAATCACTTTGAATATACCCATCAACTAAAAAATCAATTTTTCATCTTCATATGTGCCTTCAACATTTCTGATCAACCACTAAGATCAAACATTATCTGTACATCAATGTTCTAAGAACTAGACTGGAACTGGCAAAACTATCCTGTTCAACTGGTTTTGAGGTCGTACCGGTTTGGTTTAAGGTTTTAAACTAGAAATGGCCAGTTCTGTACCGAACTAGTCGATTCTTGTTATCCTTTGACTCTGATATAGTAATGAAGTCGTAGAACACCACCTGATGTATTTCACATTTAAGGATATAGTTTTTATCCTAAGTGTGTTTCTAGATTCCTATTTTGCCTCCTCCTAACTTATCTCCCGATGAGGTGTCAATGTGAGAGAAATTGAGGGGATTTCAATAATGTATTATATATTTGTATCATTGAATGAATACATATGAGAGAGATTATGGCTTAGGCCTTTTTCACCAAACTTTTTGTCTCTCTCTTTCTTGTAATCTATATTTTATCAATTCTCATCAGAGCAATGTTAGTTCTTAGGAACTATTAATTCCATGATAGTTTTTTCATGGAAAGTTTGATTTCATAGTCATTGTAATAAAAAACCTCTTCAAATCTTTAATCCCTAGATATAGAGGCGTGCAATTGAGAATTTTAGATTCACAAAAGAGATGGAAGTTGTTGTTCGAGCAGAATTTCAGATTCATCGGATCTAAATTCTCTTAGGAATTCCAGATTGCTTTAATCGATCTACGAAATCATGAAATGGGAGATGGGTTGTCCAATGCAAAACAACATGCCCAACCATCAATCCACAAGTAGTGTTTTTAACCAGCAATCTCAATTTTGATGCATACGGAGGGTGAGTTTGTCTAGCCATAGGCCATGTGTGATGTTTGTAGGATTTTTCAGTATTTAGTTTGTTATTATCGAGGAAGTTGAAGATGTAGTTTGTTAGTTCGATATCATGAAGCACTGGTTATTTTAAGATTTTATTATGTAAAAATACAGAGCCAAAGATCTGAGCATGGAGTATCCATCCAACGAAGTTTCTGGCATTGGAAAACATATTGATTATTAAATGTGAGGATTGTGTCGTGGCTTTACAGATTGTGATTGGAGGCCAGTTTCTGATCATTCTATAATATATACAGTTTCTTAAGGTCGAGCATGGGATTTTAACTGTAGATAGTGGTTTTTTTGGCTGGCAATGCTTTTCGCCTCGAAGTTGTCTTCTAGATTGATGGGTTTGATGATCCGTTGAGCACATGATCACTTCCATTTTCCATTCAATTCCAATTTTGCACTAGCAGATCGACTTAACAAAGGAGATTGAGGCCTTTCAAATATACGGTTGGATCTTTTAGTTCTCATTTATTATCCCATCCTCCCCTACACATGGCCTCTAATCCAAAAAAAAAATCTCCACAATTTGCTCCAGCGATTTACCAGATCTATACTTAGGTAAACCTGCCAAGCAAACTGTAAAATGGTGGAAATAGACTAAGGAATAATATTATCCACAACCTTGTTCATTTGCAATCATTTTGTTGTTGACAGATCTACTATCAAACACACCAACCAATGTTAATAAGAACATTTCGAGCGTTTGCAACAAATTTTTGGGGTCCCTTTTTCATCGAGACATCGTGGCTAGAAATAGAGATACAACGTTGAAACTCGAGGTGACACTTTCTCTTCCATGGGAACAACGCACACTCTCTATAAAGCAATATGAGCACTCTCTCTGCAAAGCAATCTCTGCAACAACACTATTTAATTAAAGTGTCTAAGATAACAATATTAGATGTCATTCATATAGCTAGCCAAAAGGAGATTCCAATTCATGCATGTAGAGAAAAAATAATATTTGAGTGGTTTTTTTTGTTTTTATTACTCTTTTATCCCACATGGAAAACTTTATATTGAATATTGATCTCACACTATAACTTTTTATTACTCTTTTATCCCACATGGAAAGATTTATATTGAACATTGATCTCACCCTATGACAAGATAACAAGGTAATGTGGGTTTCTAATTGAGTATTGCAAAGTCTATGTTGGATGTTAAGAATGACTGCTCTACTTTCGAAAATAAATGTTCTTTTTCTTTCTGAAAGCCTAAGTTTGTACAAGGGATCTTTGAAAGAGATTTGCAAATGAATGTATCTTGAAAAAAGATAAATTCTCATTAAAAGAGAAATGCTAGATCATTATTTTTTTTGTAAATGGGTATAGCAAGAAAGACACACTCAGTTCAATTGTAACTTGTAAACAATGTTTTTTTGTAAGATTACGTGATCAAGATTTTTTTGTTGAATTGTACTTACAAGAGTTCTTTTTTGTAAGTTTCAAAAAAGGGTTGAATTGTATTTATTTGGTGCACTCTTGAAACCCATTTGAGTTATTGTAAGTCAAAATTTGACAAAGTTGAGTGGTTGAAACTCAAACCATTGTAAAAATCACACCATTGTAAAAATCACACGTTGGGTGTATTTTTTATAGTATTCGACACCCACACCTTTCTATAAGCAAGTGCAAGTGAGTGAGTTCAAGGGTACAAGTGAGTGTGAAATTCAAACGACCAAGTTCAAGTGAACAAATTAATTCAAGCAAGTTGCAAGAAGCCCTTGTTGCTATCGAGTCAATTGCAATCTAGACCTGCCTACATAAGGAGGTGTTATTCAGTGTTTTCAAATGGAGCGAAGTCTCAAATTATTAGAATGAACACCCTAATAAACACTGATAAATATAATACAATCATACTTCACAAAGAAACTCTTCAAACAATGCTAACTTGTTTGTAAATGATTCAAGATAAACTTAGACTTCTTCAATCTCAATCGCAACTATTGAACGATGAAATCAGGGATCTCAAAAATCGTCAGTCAATGAAGTGTTCAGAACTAGTTTTTGTTTAGAACAATCCTCTCTATGATTATGGTGATTTAGACCAACATTCAGTGCAGGAGAAACTCAATGATCCAACTTCAAATACAAATCTAAATGATGATGAAATTGTGCATGAACAACTTTAGCTTTCTCTTTCCAAGCCAATCATCATGCCTTGGGAAGAAATCAAGAATAATGAGCACATAATAGGTATTAGATGTGACAAAGAAGTAACTTTTCATAATCTAGATTATTCCAAATGAATTCACTTCATCAGTGTAGAATTATTTCAAAAGATTTAACTTCCCCGTAATATCCCTAATCCGAACCTCAATTGTAAATGGAAATGTAAATGTACATATAGGCTGGTGAGCCGTTGACACCAAGTTTTGGTTCAGTTTTGCACGCACCTAAGTAGTGTGTGAGGATTGTTTTCCAAAGAAAGAGCTCACACATTCAATAGTGTTTCATGCACCTGAGTAAGTGCGCATGGATTTCCAATCAAGGGAAGGGTGCGTACATTCCATAGTGTTGCACACACTTGAGTAAGTGCATGAGGATTACCTTTAAGTGCGCATCAAACCAAGTTATATTTGTGTGTGTGTGTGTGTGTGTGTGTGTGTGTGTGTGTGTGTGGTTATTGGGCTAGTGAGTCAGAATGTAGAAAGGCTAGTGCACTTATCCTTGTAAATGAAACCACACTCAAACTATTCATAAAATCACATCGTTGCATGCAAACCAATCAGAAAAAAAAGAGATGGGGGGCTAAACTCCACCGAAAAGGGAAAAGGGGGGCTTAAATCCAAGGGAATATTTTATTAATATTTTCGAAAAGTGTTAATGTATGGATATTTATTTATCCTAAGTTCTCGAGGGATGGGAACGAGTCACCAAGTGGATAAAGCCAATTCTAAAGGTGACAAGTGTCCAGTTATGACCATGCAAATATATGGTCGAACCTTATTGTATTTGGGGGAATTCACTTATTTTCTTGAGGGGTCAGACCATCTGAGCTGGGGGGAACGACCATTACCTTATCTATAGAGAAAATATCAGAAAGGGGTTTTCCATCTAGTAACCAGAGTATTTTGATGTTGAAGAGGCGGGTTGTCAGACCCACGAGCATTCTCTCTAGGTGAGAGATTTGTTGTTGAAGAGGCTGGTTGTCAGGCCCTTGATCATTCTCTCTAGGTGAGAGATTTGTTTTCTAAGATATGGGTTATTAGGCACGTGAGTATTCTCTCTAGGTGAGATATTTGCTAGGAATTGTTCCCTGGTGCATTGGGAATTAGTTACAGGGCTCTTAGGCTTCCTGTCTGGCATGTTTTTAAAGCTCTGGAAGGGAAGTGGGGCACTATAGGGACTATTGAATAGAGAAGGGGCACACTTCCTGGGGTTGGGCAGGCATGTGGGGAGTGATAGACTGTAGTCTAGTTGCAGCAGTTGGGCACCTTGGACTAAGAAATTATGTTGATTATCAGACCTTATCCTGACATTAGGAATCCTTTTTCCCTGGTGGAGTTTAAGCCCCAGTTTGGGGGTGACATGTTGCTGAAAGTATATGAGAAATAGAGTCTATGGCTGGGAGGAATGTCTGAGATTTGCATGCAATTGGTGATTCTTTATAAAAAGATAAGTGTCTTTTATGTGATTGTCTAATTTACTGCGAGCTTAATTATCTATGTATGATATGATTTTATTTCCTGTATAACATTACATATAATTAATTGTTGTTATTTTGTATGATGCTATTTTTACATGTAAAGCATGATGTTGTTATTCAATGTTTGTTGTCGCACATGCAAAGTATGATAGTTATTAAGTGTTCATGTTAGTTAATAATGTAATAATGATCATGAATTTCTGAGTCGAGGCTAGAATTGATGTGCACATCGGAAAATAATATATGTGTGCAAGAGGTTGGATTCATCATGCACGCAGGGAAGCAGATCCATGCACACAAGGAGAATTGGATCTGTGTGTTGCACCAGAATGGTTGCACGTAGAGTAGTAATCATGTGTTCAGAGTGGTTACACACACAAGAATACGTATGTTCTCTGAATGATTGTGAGCATAGTTGTATTATGTGTTAATTTTGTTGTTATAACTGGTGTCTGAAGATGAAATTTGTGTGGTACGATCCAACTTGGGATTGTGTGTGTTACCTCACATGTTTCTACACAAATTAACGTTATAGTGTAGAATCTGTGCACTAGATTTTTGGAGTGGCTTTACTCAAAAATAAGCTAGGGATGTTACAAATTGGTATTGGAGCTATATCCCAACTATGAGGATGAGTACGTTACAGAATGGTATAAGAGATCCAGTTTCAACACTTAGTTGGCATGGGTCGAGTATCTACTTAACGAAAAATTTGCATTGGTAATTGGTTGAATTTGGAATTATAGCATAGCCATGGTGTGCATAAAATAAGAATGCACAAGTGTGTGTACTAAATTTTGACATTGCAGGGTGCAACGCTAGAAATGCGCAAAAAAAATGGTGCATGGGTGTGCACACTAAATAATTTGGGGATGTGTGGAGAAAAACTTGTGGTGGATGCATAATATTGATACACAATGTATATGTTAAATATTGACATCGCACATTGGTACGTGTTGAATATCAGTGCGTGCATAGGATCCATAAGGAAGAAAGAAAGAGTAAAAGGGTATTTGGGTGAATTCCAAATGACCATAATTTAGTGCGCAAGACTCAGAGTTGCACAAGGGAGAATTTGAAGGGAAAGTTTTGGATAGAGGAGTCCAATTATTCACCCAGAAATTTTGAATTAGGAAGTTAAAATCATCCAAGGAATAAGAATAAAGGATTCTGACAAAATGGTGCAAAGTTTTCATGAAGTTGTTGCATGAATTCGTTAACAAATCTTATTGCTTGCACATTTTGGAGAATTAACAGTGATTAGATCAAGACAAAATCAACGTAGAGAGTCAAAATCATAGAAGATGCGCAAAGAACTTACAACCATGATGATGGATTCAGGGGTTTGTATATTGATATGGGTATTGATAGTACATAATCCAATGAACATAGAGAATGCAAGGAGGAGAACATGAACTTGGTAGAAACCAAAAAGGGACTGCAAAAATATGTCCAAATATATAAAGTTGATAATGAGAGGCTTATGAAAGCCAAGGAGAAACAACATGACTTCAATATCAAGTTGATGCAAAGCTTGGACATAATAGAAAATAAAATGGATAAGGAGACCGAGTCAAGCAAGTCAAGAAGTCGCATGTCTCATGATGAGAGAAGAAAAACAAGAGGTGTTGACAGGCATCACCATCACTCACCAAAGAATTCATTTATGAAAGTGTACAATAGCTCAAGTCCATATCCTATAAGAAAGCATAAAATAAGGACTAGGGTGGACAAGCTATAGGGAGAAATGAATAAGATCAAGCCTCCTACCTTTGATGGTGAGCATAAGAAGGATGAAGATGCAGTGACTTGATTGTTGGGCATGAGGAAGCACTTCCAACTGCATAATTACTTTGTGCATGCAAAAGGGAGAATTTCCATCTATCAACTAAAGGGAAAGGCATCAATGTGGTGGGATCAATTCGTGCCAGTGCAACAAATTGATGATAAGAAGGTTACTTGGAGGGAGTTTAAAAGGTATTTTAAAAAGAACTTCTTAACCAAAAAATATTCTGATAAGAAAATGAAGGATCTCTTTAAACTCAATCTTGTGAGTATGACAACAGATGAGTATGAAAGAAGACTCTTAGAGATGCTAAAATATGTTGCATTCATCAAGGAGGAGGAGCTTAAAATTCAGAGGTACTTGAATGGGATTCCATCATTCATCAGTGACAAGATACAATATGATGACCCCAAGACATAGGAGTAAACTATAAGGTGAGCTAAATGTATCTATGATTAGCAAAGGGGAAGATCAAATTTCCAAAAGGCTTGGGAAAACAAGAAGAAAAGAAATATGGAACATAGAAAAAGGGGACTAATCCACCATTTTTCAGAAATACTTCTCAAGGACAACAAACTTCCAAGGAGCCCAGAAAGACTGAGACAATGGGGAAAATACCAAGGGAACCACGTATTCAATGTTGGGGTTGTGGGGGAGACCGCATGTAAAAATATTTTGCACACAGAGGTGAGAAAGTGAGGACTGATCATAATGTACATCAAGATGCGATAGTTGAAGACATGGGAAAAAATGTACCAAGGATGTACGCAGCTCTAGATAACAAGCAAGTTGATTTTTAGTTGCACATGATTGAAGTGGAAGGTAAGATTAATAACCAACCCATTTCTATTTTAATTGATTCAAGAGTTAGTCATAGTTATCTAGATCCTAAGATGGTGGAAAGATTCTAATTGCCAAGAAGCAAGCTTAGAAAACCTTGGTTGGAGCAACTAGCTACAAGAGAAAAAAGGAAAAATAATGATTTAGTTAAGGAATTTCCAATGGATATGAATGGGCTGAGCACAAAATATGATTTGACTATCATACATTTGGGCTCTTGTGATTTCCACATTGGTATGGATTGGTTGGATCAAAATCATGTCATTATATATTGTTACAATAAGGAATTTACTTTCTTGGATGAGGAAGGAAATTTAAGAATAGTTCGAGGCATTCCAAGAGATGTGATTATCAGAGAAGTTTCATCCTTACAATTGAAGAAAATCTACAGGAAAGGATGTCAATTATTTGTAGTGCACATGGAGGAGACACCTATATAAAGTGTCAAATATTGAAGACTGCGCAAAACTAAAATAATTTGAATATGTCTTTAAAGAAATACCGGGGTTTCCACTAAAAATAGATATTGATTTCTCTATAAATTTGATACTTGGAACAACCGCTGTATCCAAGACTCCTTATAGGATGAGTACACCAGAGATGAACGAATTTCGGATGCAACTTGAAGAGATTCAAAAGAAGGGGTATATATTCCCAAGTATGTCACCTTGGGGTGCTTCAGTATTGTTTGTGAAGAAGAAGGATGGTATGTTGAGGCTTTGTATTGAATTCAGGTAGTTGAACAAATTAACGATAAAGAACAAGTATCATTTTCCAAGGATAGATGCCCTCTTTGACTAGCTGAGGGGCGCACAAATATTTTCAATGATTGATCTCAGATCTGGATATCACCAAGTGAGAATTAAATAAGAAGACATCAACAAGACTGCTTTCAGGATGAGGTATGGCCATTATGAGTGAATAACAATAGTTCCATTTGGGTTGTCAAATGCACCAATTGTCTTCATGTGTTTAATGAATGGTATTTTTAGAGAATACCTAGATAAGTTTGTCATTGTATTTCTAGATGGCATACTTATTTACTCAAAGTATGAAGAAGAACATAAACAACACTTGAGGATGGTGTTGCAAGTATTGAGAGAACATCAGTTGTATGCAAAGTTGAGAAAGTGCGCATTTTACCAAAGGCATATTCATTACTTGGGTCATATCATTTCAGAAGAAGGGATAGATGTGGACTTGGAGAAGATACAATCCATTGAAGGATGACCAATGCCAAGGAGTGTCGCAGAGGTGAGATCCTTCAAGGGAATTGTAGGGTACTAAAAAGGTTTATTCAAGGCTTCTCAAAGATTGCACGCCCAATTACATCCTTGCAAAAGAAAGGTGTGCAATTTGAATGGACTCCAGATTATGTAAGGAGTTTCCAACACTTGGAGAGTTTGTTGACAGGTGTGCCAATTTTGAGAATTGTTGATCCTAATGAAGACTTCATGGTGTGCATAGATGCATGCAAGGAAGGGCTCGGTGGAGTCCTTAGTCAAAGTGGGCATGTGGTATGCTACAAATCAAGGAAATTAAAAGAACATGAAAGACACTACGTTACTCATGATTTGGAGTTGTCAGCCATAGTGCATGCCTTGAATATGTGGAGGCACTACCTCATGGGAAAAATAATCAAGTTGAGGACAAACCATAGTGGTATGAATTTTTTTTTTGGACAACCAAGTTTAAATTCTAGACAAAGAAGATGGATGGAATTCCTCAGTGATTATGACTTTGATATCAAGAATATCAAAGTAAATGAGAACAAGGTGGATGACAAACCCAATATGAGGGTGCATGAGATGCATGCTACAACCATTAGCATGTACACATCATATTTGAGTGAATTTTTTTTAGAGGTTTCCAAATCAGATCAGTGCTATGTGGACATAAAGGGAAATTTACAACAAGGTAAATTGCAACAAAAATTTGAAGGTTATGAGATAAAAGAGGACAAAATCCTCATGTATATTTGTAGAGTTTATGTGCCAAATGTTTAGGAGTTGAAAAATATGTTATTTTCAATGATGCATAAGGTTCCTTATGTTGGGAACCCAGGCTACCATAAAACAATTGCAATGGTAAAAAATAAATACTATTGGCCAGACATGAGAAATGAGGTTGTTGATTTTATTGTTGGATGCCTTGAATGTCAAAAGGTCAAGACTGAGAATAGACACCCAACTAGTTTTCTACAACCTTTTCCCATTCCTGAGTGGAAATGGGAAGTTGTAACCATGAATATCATTACTAAGATTCCTAGGACTGTTAGGCAACATGATTATATTATGGTAGTGGTGGAGAATCTTACTAACGCTGCCCATTTTATTCTAGTTAACTCAACTAACAAGATGACCAACATTGTTGATATATGCATGAGAGAAATTTCTATGCTGCATGGTGTACCTAAGAAAATTGTGTTTGACAAAGATCCCAAGTTCACATCAATTTTTTAGAAAGGGATATTCCAAGGATTTGGAACAAATTTGAATTTTAGCACAACCTGTTATCCAAATTCAGATGGGAAAACAGAAAGGGTAAATCAAGTGATATAAGATATGCTAAGAATGTATGTGATGGAAAAACCGACATAGTGAGAAAAATATTTACCTTTAGTTGAGTTTTCTTATAACAATGGGTACCAAGCATCTTTATAGATGATCCCATTTGAGGCACTTTATGGTAGAAAGTGAAACACACCAGTGAGTTGGGACAACTCAACAAACCACACAATGGTTGGGATAGATTTACTTAGGGAAATGGAAGAGTAGATGGTGAATATAAGGAAAAGATTAAAGGATGCCCAAGATATGAAGAAAAGTTGTGCAGATAAAGGAAGAACCCACAAAGAGTTTAAAGTGGGTGACCATGTGTTCTTTAAATTAAAAGAAAGATGCATTTCCCTGAAGTTGGGAAATTGTTCTAAGCTGGCAACACGTTACCGTGGGCCATTTGAAATCCTAGAGAGGATTGGTCTTGTTGCATATATGCTTGCACTTCCTGCATCCTTGTGTATTCTTAATGTTTTCCATGTATATTTGCTCAAAAAGTACATACCTGGTGCTAATCATGTCATCTATTGGAATGCAATTCAGGTGGAGCCAGAAGGCAATTTTCGAGTGTGATTGATTTGCATATTGGATCGAAAAATCAAACATCTCTAGAATTGAGGCATGGAGCAAGTAAAGGTCCAATGGACCTGGTAAGGTCCCGAGGATGCAACTTGGGAGCGCAAGGATGCTATGCGGGCAGAGTACCCACATATTTTTGAAGGCTTTTGAAGTTTTTGTATGTACATGCATATATTATGCACTAAGCACAGTGCATAAATAAGGGGGAGGGGAATGTAATATCCTTAATCCAAATTCCAATTGTAAATGGGAATGTAAATGTACATATAGGCTACTGAATCGTTGGCACCAAGTTTTGGTTCAGTTTTGCGCTCACCTGATTAGTGCGCGAGGATTGTTTTCCAAAGAAAGAGCACACACATTCCACAATGTTTTGCGCACCTAAGTAAGTGCGCGTGGATTGCACATAAAGGGATGGGTGCACACATTACATAGTGTTGTGCACACCTGAGTAAGTGCATGAGGATTACCTTGAAGTGTGCATCAGATTGAGTTAAATATATATACATATATGTGTGCGTGTGTGTGTATTTGAGGCTGGATATCCTGTGTGGTTATTGGGATGGTGAGCCGAGATGAAAAAAGGCTAGTGCGTCTATCATGTTAAATGTAATAACACTCAAATTATTAATAAAATCATACTGCTACATGCAAACCAATAAGACAAAAAGAGATGGGGGGCTAAACTCCACCGAAAAGGGAAAAGGGGGGATTAAGTCTAAGGGAATATTTTATTAATATTTCTGAAAAATATAATGTATGGATATTTATTTATCTTAAGTACCTGAGGGATGGGAACGAGTCACCAAGTGGCTAAATCTAATTCTGAAGGTGACAAGTGTCTAGTTATGACCATGCAAATACATGGTCGAAACTTAGTGTATTTGGGGGAATTCACTCTCTTTCTCGAGGGGTCGAACCATCTGAGCTGGGGGGGAATGATCATTATCTTATCTGGAGAGAAAATATTAGAAAGGGGTTTTCCATCCAGTAACTAGAGTCTTTTGTTGTTGAAGAGGTAGGTTATCAGGACTATGAGCATTCTCTCTAGGTGAGAGATTTGTTGTCGAAGAGGCAAGTTGTCAGGTCCGTGATCATTCTCTCCAGGTGAGAGATTTATTGTCAAATAGGTGGGTTGTTAGGCCCGTGAAAATTCTCTCTAGGTGAGATATTTACCAGGAATTGTTCTCTAGTGTGCTAGGCATTAGTTATAGGGCTCTGAGACTTCTTGTCCAACCTGTTGCTGAAGCACTAGAAGGGAAGTGGGGCATCTGAGTTACTATTGAGTAGGGGAGGGGCACACTTCCTGGGGTGGGACAGGGATGTGGGGAATGAGAGACTGTAGGATAGTTGCAGTAGTTGGGAACCTTAGACTGAGAAATTTTGTTTATTATCAGACCTTAGCCTAGCATTAGGAATCCTTTTGCCCTGGTGGAGTTTAAGCCCCAACTTGGGGATGACCTATTGCTGAAATTTTATGAGAAACTGAGTCTATGGCTGTGAGGAACGTCTGAGATCTATGCACAGTTAGTGATTCTTTATAAAAAGACAAGTGTCTTTTATGTGATTGTCTAATTTACTGTGTGCTTAATTACCTATGTTTGATATGGGTTTATTTCCTGTATGACGTTGCATATAATTGATTTTTGTTATTCTGTATGATGTTGTTTGTACATGTAAAGCATGATGTTGTTATTTAGTTTTTTTTGTCGCACATGAAAAGTATGACAATTATTAAGTGTTCCCGTTAGTTAATATTGTAATAATGATCATGAGTTTCCAAGGAGAGGCTAGAATTGTCGTGCGCACATGGAAATAATCCATGCACACGAGAGGTTGGATTCACCATATGTGCACGAAAGTAGATCCGCGTGCACAAGGAGAACTAAATCTGTGTGCAGCACCAGAATGGTTGCGCATGTAGTAGTAATCATGTGTTCAGAGTGGTTACATGCACAATAATACTTGTGTTCTCTAAATGATTGTGAGCATTGTTGTATTATGTGTTAATTCTACTGTTATAGATGGTGTCTAAAGAGGAAATTTCTATGGTGCGATCTATCTTGGGATCGTGCGCATTACCTCACGTGTTTTTGTGCAGATTAACGTTATAGTGTAGAATCTGCGCACAAGATTTTTAGAGTGGAATTACTCAACAATAAACTGGGGATGTTACATATTGGTATCAGAGTTGTATCCCAACTAGGAGGATGAGTACGTTACATAATGGTAACAAATCATTTTGTTAGTACTGTTAATGGGGGGCGTTACATTCCCCTATTCCAGTTCAACATCATAATGCCAAATGCCCACATTACAATCAAGTTGGTCACATGGAGAGTTAATGTTTTGATCTCCATCCTTGTCAAAATTGCATAAATTCAAATCATTCATTGAATAGATGTTCAACATTGAAGAAATATGCAAGATTAAAAGTATAATACATGTGGCTTGATCCTTGGTATTGGTCATCAACAACCAAGCAATTATTCCAGTCTTACCGAAGAATTCAAGATCGAGTAAAGGAATGTCTTGTAACATATAGTGAAATGAGTATGGTTCTCTCTTAAGCCTCAAAGGGGGGAGTACAATGATGTAAATTTCATACACCTTCAGGGGGGAGTTCATAAATCTAGTGAAGATAGCTCATGGTCAACCAAAAACCACATGATGTATTTCCTTTCAACTAACAAAGGGGGGAATTAAATATGGTTGTTAGAATGAACGTTTCAACAAAAAATATTCCAAATGGGCAACCGCAGTCAGTAGAAAGCAGGCTAAACAATAAGAAATATGCCAAATGGGGAACTACATTCTGTAGAAAGTAGACTAAACAAAAATAAATATGACAGATAGGAAACTGCAGTATGTAGATGGAAGACTTTGACAGAATTATGGTTTAATGTCTTGCAATTGAATCATGCACATGATATAGGATTGTGATGTTGATTTTGAGAGAAATTATCTAGACATTTTTTTCACTTGAATGGTTATTCAGCCTAGTAGAGGACAGTTGGATCCTTCTGCATTCTAGCTTGGCATTTGATTGAGTTGACAAATTTTCAGCGATGTGTTAGAATTGTAGTTGATTCACTTCTCTTGGCTCACTCTCATCATGTTGGAGTTCACATCAGTGAACAAATTAGAGGATTTGTGTCTCACATGATTACACAGTGATATTTTCCAGAAAAAAGTGAAAACCTTCTCCCTCCCTCACCCATGGATGGGTGAGCGTTAAAACCCTTTGGTCGGGCTCATGTTTGGAAAGACCGTCACAATAAATCTATCCATACAGATAGTAAAGAAAGTCCTTCTACCAAATTTCTCTATAATTTTCTTTGTGGCTAGATATTGCACTTTGGTTGGTTAAGGTTCACTCACAAAGATGGGGAAGCAGGCTAGCTCATTGCTCCACTTCTTTCCAGTTTTCAAAATCCATATTTGGAAGTTGTTTAGGTTGTTCTTCATTGAGGCTCATCTCAGTATTTCAGTATGAAGACTTGGATATGATACCGGTTTATGCTGCATTGTTGATATTATATTTCAAACTTATGATTGAGGGGGGGGGGGGGGGGGGGAGGGGAGGTTAGAATCTCACTCTTATACAATCATGAATTCCTAGAACACCATCTAATGTATTTCACATTTAAGGATTTTTTTTTTCCGGAGATATTCAGAGAAACCACAACATTTTCAGTTGTTTTTTGACATTTCGTATCCATATCAGGATCCATCTTTAGGACAAGAAGCTTGAGTAAAACAATGAGATGAGTAGTAATAAATAATAAAGAGGGAGATAATCCTAAGAGTTCATTGTCTAGAACCCTAAAATTATAATTAAAACTAAAGTTTAATAATCAATAAGTACTATTGAGAAGTGATGTTTATTAATAATAATATTAATATTGATATTTTAGGTTTTAATAGTGTTAGTTGGATCGGGGTAGGGTTATAAAGACTCTAAGAAATTTACTAATACTAGAAAATTACTTAGAGAATAACCCTAGAGAATAATAATAATAATACAATAATAGAATTAATTTTTAGGGTAAGTAACTTTGGTTTTTTAGTAAAAGGTTCATTAATTATTTAGTATGTACTCAGGATATTATTAGTATTAAGGGTAAAATCTTGAGTGAAAATATTAATACTAAGGGGAAGTTTAAATATTAATAATAGTATTACAGGTCAAGGTCCCTATTACTAGAAATTGGTATTAGTATTAAATATTTTTATAATGTTAGTTAAAATGTTACTGAAAGGTTATTTATACTAAAAATAGATAATTGAGAAAATAAAAATGATTAAAATAGTTGAAGGGAGAAATAATTAGGATATTATTAGGTATTAAAAAAATATTTTACTACTAAAGGTGATTGTATGGAGCTAGAAAGGAGGAGCTAAGGCGAGTATAAAGCTAGGGAAGGACTACGAGGGAAGTGAAGAAAACTATCAAACAACAAACAACAAAAACAAAAGGATAAAGAAGAACAAGGGAAACTAGAACAACCCTGAGTCTTCTTACCTATTCCTTCTCTCTTGAATAAAAGGGATCCAACTTTCACTGATTTCTTGAACATTGTCTCTGTTTAGGTTACTAGGATACTTGATGATTTCAATTGCTTCCCTAATTTGGTGTTTAAAGAGGTGATCCTCCTTTGCTAGAATTTTGGTATCTTCTAAGCGTACATGGTGTTTTATTTTAAGAGAGTTCTAAGCTAATGTTGAAGTGCAAGTATGTGCATTCTTGATGTCAGCGCCATTCTCTTTAATCCTAATTTGAATGGAGCGACTGGCTTCTCCGATGTACCATTTACCACGTGAACACTGTATTTTATATAATCCTTTATGTTTGTGATGGTCAAGTTTGTATTTAACAAACCTCATATTATGTTTTATGGTTTTAGGTGGTTTGAAAGAGGTATTAATATGTTTTTTTTCTCAAGACTCTTGCAATCCTATCAATTACTCCTTCGATGTAAGGAAGGTAGGAAGTCATATGAGGGGTTTGGTTTTTTAGGGAACAAGGTCTATTACTTGTTATGTCTAGGGATTTCCTTATCACATTCTTAATGTCTCTATCCTTGTAACCTATGCTCTTGAATACTTTGGAGAGGTGATCTTTCTCATGTTATAGATGCTCTTCATCGAAGATTCTTATGGCCCTTGTGGCCAAAGTTTTTAGAACCCCTAACTTTTGGGTGGGGTGATGATGGGAGCTTACATGAAGATAGTTTTCTGTGTGGGTATTTTTTCTGTAGACCACATGTCCAAGGTTTCCATCTTCTTTCTTGTTGATTAGTACATCTAGAAATGGAATACTACCATTTTATTCAAGTTCCATTGTGAATTTTATATCCTCTGAAATATTATTTAGAGGTTGGAATAATTTATCTAACTCGTCTTTCCCATGGGGTCAAAGTACATTAGTATTATCGACTAATCTCTTCCATCTTAATGGTTTCATAGGATGGGAGTCTAGGGATTTCTTCTCAAAGTTTTCCATGAAAGGATTGGAAACAATGGGGGAAAGTGGAGATCTCATTACTACCTCTATTGTTTGTTCGTAAAATTATCCTTGATAGCTAAAGAATGTGGAGAGGAGATAAACCTCAGCTAGTTTTGTTGTTTCTGGATCAATCACTTCTTTGACAACTTGGATTGCCTCATCAAGTGGGATTTTTGTGAATAGGGAAACAAAATCAAAGTTGATGAGGTTGTCTTCAGGTTTCACCTTCTCATTCCTGATAATACTGATGAATTCATTCAAGTCCTTTATGAAGGAGTTTGTATAGCCTACTAAGGGGCCAGGGATCTTTGCTACATGTTTGGTTAGTTCATAGGTTTGTGAGCCAATGGCATTAACTATAGGTCTTAAAGGAATTCCATTTTTGTGAATTTTTGGTACACCATAGATCCTAGGGGTAATCTCTATACTGGGGAGTAATCACTTTTTTGTTCTTTCATCTAAGCTAGAGTCATTGATAACTTTTTTACCTCTCTTATAATCTTCATAATAGGGTTACTAGAAAGATTCCTATGGCCATCACTTTGGGAAGGGTGTTCGATCATTTTATTGCTATAATCTTCTTGATTCATAAGCATTGTGGCTCCACCTTAATCCTCTCTAAGTATTTCTAAGTATGCATTGTTTCTAAGGTTTCTTATGGCTAGGCATTCTTCTTTGGTAATATTGCTCCTTGGAGATTTTGATATTGAGAGGATAATAGTGAAATCTTGTCTTATACGGTCCTTGTCTTCATCAACTCGGGTTTTAATACTATATTCTATGCAACAAATCATATTGTCAACTAGAATGGAGGTGGAGGAGACTGCAAAGTTTAGACTTTTTAAAGAAATTTCGACACGACCTTGTCCAACTCGTGTGAGGATAGGTTTACGACTTTATTCAAGCTGGTACTATTGTTATTTCTTTTTTTTTGTTTAATAATTATTCTACCTTTGAATTTTTCCTGGTGTGATCTTGACAACTTTCATTTTCGGCCTTTAGAGCAACTATCGCGTCGATTGGTTTCCACGGGTCAGAGCGTATGGTGTGAGATAGTTTTAGGTGTATTTTTAGTACGATTTTTGATAGGTTATCTTGGGAACATCTATTCCTCTTTATTTCACCTCTAACTATGGAGAAAGCTAGTCTATAAAATTCCGTGTTTTTCATTTCAGTTTTTCATTTCATGCTCAATGCAGGTGAAATTTGGTAAGACGTTTTTATCTCTACAACATTTTAAGAATTCTAAATTTGTTGCTCTTCTCTTGATTTTAACCCTAATATTTTCCAGATCATATATTCTACCYAGAATTTCCCTTCCATACAGGGAAATAATCTGATTGACAATATTTTTGTGGTGAATTTTTTTTTCCAGAGATATTYGGAGAAACCACAACATTTTCATTTGTTTGTTGACATTTCAGATCTATCTTCAGGACAAGAAGCCCGAGTAAAACACTGAGATGACAGTAATAAATACTAAATAGGGAAGAAACCTAAGAGTCAGTTGTCTAGAACCCTAAAATTATAATTAAAACTAAATTTTAAAGTATTATTGAGAAGTGATGTTTAATAATAATAATAATAATATTGATATTTCAGGTTTTAATAGTGTTAGTTAGATCAGGGTAAGGTTATAAACACTCTAAGAGATTTACTAATACCAGAAAATTACTTAAAGAATAACCCTAGAGAATAATAATAATACAATAATAGAATTAATGTTTAGGGTAAGTAACTTTGGTTTTTTAGTAAAAGGTTCATTAACTATTTAGTATGTACTAAGCATATTATTAGTATTAAGGGTAAAAATCTTGAGTAAAAATATTAATACAAAGGGGAAGATTAAATATTGATAATAGTATTATAAGTCAAGGTCCCTATTTGGTCTATTTTAGTGTGGTTTTCAATAAGTTATCTAGGGCGCATCTATTCCTCTTGATTTCACCTCTAACTATGGATAAATCTAGTCTATAAAATTTTGTGTTGTTCCATTTGTTTTTCATTTTATGCTCAATGCACATGTACTTTAGTAAGACATTTTTATCTCTACAACATTTTAAGAATTCTAAATGTGTTCTTCTCTTAATTTAAACCCTAATCTTTTCTAGATCACAATTTTCGTCCATAATTTCCCTTCCATACATGGAAGTAATCTGATCGATAAGATTTATGTGGTGAGAGTTGTTTTCAGAGATATTCGGAGAAACCAAACCATTTGGTGGATTCCATGTGCGGCCCATCGTTTCGACCTCGTTCTTGAGGATATTGGAAAAATTGTCTGGGTGAAGAAGTGTGTGGAACAAACAAAAATAATGACCAGGTACATCTACAACTAGGCTTGAGTTTTAAACTTTATGAGGAAAAACACTAGGGGCAAAGAGCTTGTTCGGTTAGCTATTACACAATTTGCAATTAAATTTCTTATGTTGCAATCCATGCTTCAACAAAAATCCAACTTGTGGAATATCATTAGGGTAAATTTGAGGTCTAAAATCGGCCTCCTAAGGAAAATAATAAAATAATAGTTAAAATAATAAAACAAGAGTTATGAATTTTCAAAGGAAAGTAAAGAAAACTATTTTTTTAATCGTATTTCTGACTTATCTCCTTATTGATTTACTCAAATTCCAAGTTTAGGCACTTTTTGGATGAGAAATTGACGTCCACATCTAATGAATACCCACTCTACATAATTTTGATAGGCCTACAATGAGATGAACTAGAAATACATGAAAAAATGTGTTTCTTGAAAGAAACATGTTTTTTTCATGTATTTCTAGTTTATCTCACTTTGGGTCTATTAAAAGTATGCAGAGTGGGTACTCGTTGGATATGGAATTTAATTCCACATTCAACGAGTTTCTACACTTGAAATTTGAGTAAACCTATAAGGAGATAATTTGAAAATATGATTGAAAAAAGTAGTTGTATTCCTTTCCCTCCAAAAATATTTACCCTTATGGTTGACATCATTGTATTGAATCCTATTGGTTCTTTTAAAATTGATTTTGATAGTACATTTTTTGTTTTGAGTCTCATTTTCACCTCAAAATTCCGCTAAATGTTTTCTTGTGATAAGTGGAATGCATCTCAGTGGAGCAAAAAGGTTGAAGGGTAAGACATAGTTGACAAAGTTTTTGAAAAATATTTTTGGAAAAACATAGAAGAGATAACAAAATAGTGAACCTCTTGTGAAAGTGTTGTGAATGGTGGATGGTGATAAACACACCAATGTGGGTTTTATTTATGAAGCCATGAATCATGTTTTTATGTATTTTATGGTCAACAAGGTTTTTATTCCAATTTTGTTTCTGTTTTTTTTCTAGTTCTAGTTCAGTCCATGTTTTTGGTGTCAACTAGTTCAATTATTATAACACTACCTACATCTACTCCATTGTCACCTCTTTTGATGTGGGCTAGGGACATCACCTCCAACACACTACTTCCTTGCAGTGTCTTTAGTTCCACTGCACACACCTTTAACATGGTTTCTACAACAACATATTCTTCCTACTCTTATGTCCTTGGTCTCTTGTATACCCTACTTCTAGTCTCTAACATGTTTTGCCCCCTTTTATTTGCACTATCACACTATACTTTCCAAACCACCTTGCACAACACATTCCTTTTCTTGTATCTTTTCACTCTTGATTTTATCTATGCCTTTGGATACATCTTTCTATTATTTTATCTTCTTATATCATCTCTCTCTTTCTTCCCCTACACCCCACTCCCACCCCCCTCCATGCACCCTTATCTGATGCAAGGAACTTACGATACCATGTTGTGGGGCCTCATCTACATCAACCCTTTATCTTCAAACACCATCTTAATCCACAACAATATTTCTTCGAACACTCTACCTCTCACTCCAACCTCAAATTCTCATTCCACAATGTCAAAAAAATTATGATATTCTATAGAAAAGTCCATAATGTACCCTTGTTTTACTCTATTAAACCATAAATCAATCACTCAGGTCCACTTATTAGTCTAGGGTTTTCAATATATCTATTGTCACTTTATCCCACACCATCAATTCTTGGGAATGTATCAAAGTATTAATTTATTCTTTCACTTTTATCCACTAATGAAATAAATAGGAAATTTAAAGAAAATGATTTTGTGTTTATAAAAGTACAAGTACCCATCTTTCCATGCTTCAATGTTCGTATATAGCAAGTCCTAGGTTTCCTTCTAAGTGAATTCAAATTCTATTTTGATCATCCAATCTTCAATATGCCTCATGATAATCTCCATGACATATCCATGTTTTCTCCAATATCTCTATCACATTCCAACAATAAAAACATTTGGTGGCAATAATTTCAGACCCTCGGTTCCAAACTTAGACCAACAATGAAACCCACTAGTATTGGCATATTCAGTATGATGTTAAGGATAAGGTCTCACCCAAGACACTAATGAGAATTACTAGAACAAATTTTGATGATAAGAAATAATAATATGAACATGTAAATCATTCATTCATACATTCAAATTATCATTCCATTTGAACAAATTTTCTCCAAAAATGGGCCTTATAGAAAAACCGTGCTTGTTAAATTGGAAATTCGATAATCAATAGAATACCAAAGAATTGAGTCAACGCTAATCATTGAGTTGGACATATAAAATTCAAGGTTGATTATATGTCACATTCCTATTTGACAATATTTAACCATATGTACACCTCAACTTAGTTAAGATTTTGGTGAGATCGTATCAGGATATGTTCAATATCTTTGAAATACTCAGTATGCAATATTTTATATTATTAGTACTTCCATTATTTATTGTATGAAATCTACTATTATTTATTTATTATATTTCCATTATTATTATTATTATTCTATATTAATAATAATGTATACTTCCATTAGGTTTTAAGAAATGGCGTAGCATCCCCTTTCCTTAGACCTAGAAGTGGCCTTAGACAATGGTGCCCCCT
Source organism: Picea engelmannii (assembly GCA_009831015.1). NCBI lineage: Eukaryota > Viridiplantae > Streptophyta > Pinopsida > Pinales > Pinaceae > Picea > Picea engelmannii. The sequence goes on from ML776769.1 coordinate 2,091,299, forward strand.
ATACCCCCATCCCCCCTCCTCTTCCTACTAGTTGTTGAAGGATTGAGTAGGCTCCTTAAGGAGATTGTATAAAATGGTAGCTTCAAAGGAGTTCATATAGGCCCTTCATGCAACATTACACGTTTATTGTTTGTGGATGACATCTTCATTTTCTATGAGGGATATAAAAGAGTGATTGAAAAGTCCAAGGATATCATGGTATTATTTTGTAAAGCAAATTGAATCATGACAATAAACCTTCAAAAATAAATCATTTATCTATGGAGACTTTCTGGGTGTGAGCATTTTTTTTCTCAAATGTTCTATTACCAACAGGTAGACTTAGATCGAGGCCTAAAGTACTTAGGATTTCACCTAAAAAGAATATGTACAAAGAAGAATATTGGCAATGGTTGAGGGCCAAAGTGGGAAAAAAATATAAATTCATGGTGTAATAGGTGAATATCCCATGGACAACAATTGGTTCTGATCAAAGTGGTCCTGGAAGCAAATCCAATTTACTAGATAATGCTTGCATGGATTCCAAAAGGAATTTTGGAAATTATTAGTCAGTTATGCTATAGGTTCCTTTAGTATGGGAATCAAGAAAAAAAAAGGTTTTGTCTTAAAATCGTGGAAGAAGCTATCACTACTAAGGAAAAGAGTGGTTAGGGTTTGAAGAACCCTTTCTTCTTTTCAAAATCATTAGCAACAAAAAACATTTGGAGGTTAACCCAAGAAAATGGGTTGTGCGTACAATATGTAAAAGATAAATATATTGCACTAGATATGTAACATTCCCCAATCCAACTGAGGTCCATTACATACGGAAAAACTCATAAAATTAAATTTTTCTTCTAACTAATCTTGTAGATTACCAGCTATAGAAAAACATACAATTTAACCATTTGTTAATACCATCAACTAGATGCATCTACAATATTATAAAATAACATAAAATGAAGCTAATAAACTCAAATACAACAACATACGAATCGTTCTCAAACACAAATGCACAACAATAAAACTCATAATGCAACACGAAAATAAGATAAAACACTCATCTTTTTAAAATGGTTGTGTAACTAGATGCTTCAGACATACATTCCACCCAACCATAGACTTAATATTCCAAATATCAACAACAAGTCACCCCCGAGCTGGGGATAGAAATCCACAAAAGAGGGTGGTCTCTCACTGCCCACTCACATCTTAGAAAATCCCACAACCCATTGGCATTCTCCTACAACTATCCCGATTTTCCACCAACTCTCTTCCTCTCAACTTGCCTAACCAAAGGAATGTACCCCTTCACTGCTCTCAGTGCATCAGGCATCCCATTCATTTATCATGGTCTCTCTAGCATAGGTAACCAAGAATCTCACTACTGGGAAATTCAAGGGATCTCACTACTAGGAAAACTACCAGGAAAACAACAAAAATCACTTGTTGTTATAGTGCAACTCTCATAGAAGTTCACTCTTCAGGCCTGAAAATCTAGCTCTACATCGTTCTACTCCAAATATGCTCCAAATTTTTTCCTCCATGGTTCCTCTAGCTCCAAATCTCTTCTTACATG
>ML776769.1:2116453-2143295 GCA_009831015.1 Picea engelmannii
GTGCTGCTACCGGGGGTGCCCTCTGGAAACTAGGAAACAAGGGTCTGGGAATACTACTCACAGAGGTGTATGTGCGAGAGGGTGACTGGGGTCTACTTCCTGCTCCCAAGTTCGCTTGTGCTGCATGCAGGACTTGTGTATCTAGGGTGCCCACTCTAGCCAATCTATCAACCAACTATGCCAAGGACTTAGACATGGTCCGTTGACTAGCTAACATACCATTGATAACTTGCATGAAAGCTGCCTCTAGATTTATGGGGGCCTTGCCATTTCCATCTAGTTGCTCATATCTATCTCCTAGCATCCTCTCTGCCTCACACTCAACCTTAGTCTCTGCCCTTCTCTCTGCGCTTCTTCATCTTCCTCCGAGCTAGGAGGAAAAGGGGGAAAATCAGGCCTATGCCTTCTTCCTTGATGCCTGTTGTAAGTGACATATTTGTCACCTACATGTTCATGGCCCTCTAGGTCTTTTGTTGCACTCATTGTCTTTAGTCACAGGCTGGCAGGACTAAAGCTCAGATACCACTGTAATGTTCCTGACTTGGCTATTCTAGGAAACACTGCTAATGTGATTGTAGGATCAAAGCTTTATAGCATATAAATGATCATACAAATAATAAACATGACAAAGGACTGCAAAGTTTGTATTATGATATCTCTGTGGATTACAAAATGGCTGAATGCAGCTGAATAACTGACAATACTCGACTAGATCAACATACAAAGGATCTTATATGGAATATAAATAAGCAACTGTGGCTGAATAACAATACTTGGTTAGATCAAAGACAAAAGGATCTTAGCCAAAATACAAATAAGCAACTAAAATATAATACTCGGAATATGGGAGCACTTTTGAAGAATGATGGAAGACCTAGATGATTTTCCCAGTGACTAGGGTGTGTCTTTCAACATCGAAATCAACCAACTAATGTCTTCCTCCTGGAATACACTGAACTATCTCTCCTAAGATGTGCCTCTTCTCCTCACTGACAAGTCATAATCTGCATAATGATGAATTAGGTCACTAACCCTTCCTTTATAGCTTTTCAAAACCCTAAATCATGATGAAATCCTAATTCACTATTGACTTCTATTTTTAGCTCATAATGACTTAAAAACGTTGTTAACCCTTGTTAGCTCAATGTCACTTTCTGAATATAACACCTGTGACTAGAGTGACCTCTGGTAACCCTGTTTACCCCTCTTTGGCCCTGGCTATAGTCTAACTGGGTGGTTTAGACCATTAAGCCTCATTTTCTGGAGCTTCTATTTGGAAAGGGACATTACAAAGAATGCCAAGTCAATTTAGCTAGAGATTCTTGAGGAGTGAATTAGATGGTTAGAATTCTCCATGGACAACTCTGAAGTCGTGAGGACCGTAGGATCCATTGAACCTGCAAGGTGGTTAGGAGTTGGGCGAACCCATCACTTTGGTTTCAAGAATCAACATGGATCGTTGATTGTGGTCAGTTGAGCCATTAGATCATTTCAGTGTTTTGAAAGTCCTAACGACAAGGAGTCGGGACACAGTGAAGTGAAAATCCTGAAGTCGCGAAACGCGACAGGACTTTGGCGTGGAATTTCAGGATTTCATCACTTCGGGTGTCGGGAAGCAGAGGAGGCAACGACTTTTTGGAATCGAGCGTTCCAAACTCCCAGTTCATGAAAAGCCGAAAGATCCAGAGCCATCGGATCGTGGAGGATCTCAACCATATATCCCGTGGGAGGAGAAGCTTCGATAATTCAGAGATCGACATTTTAGAAGGTGAGGAACCTTTCTGCTGTGGATTTTTGCAAGTCACGAAGTCCCAAAGAGCGAAAGGAAAAGTTCCCGAAAAGTTGAGGGACAATAGTCGATGGGCCCCAATCGGGTTTCGGGGTTCCGGGAGTCAAGAGGTAGAGTTGCATGTCAACGCAACTCCCGAAATCATGAAGAGTGAAAATCTGAAGGGCGGGTCCCAAGTGTTAGTCAGAGGATACGTGCGATGGAAGCCGAAAGAGGTGGTCGAGCTTCGGGGAAAATCTCGAAAGACCATCGATCTTGCCAAAAGGGGAAATTTCGGAAACTGAAAAATCATAAGGGAAGACGAACGAGTGTTGGTCATTCACTCAAGTCCCGAAAATCCGAAATAAGTGGTGACAATAGGTGTGTGTTCGGCGCATAGAATAATTCAACCCTTGTTGACGTTTCAGGTTTCAGAAGTCAAAGGGTCAGAGGCTTGACCTCAGGATTCGTGAAATTGCGAAGTCCAAAATCCTAAATCGAAAAAGGCCCCGATCAAATTTGTTGGTCGGTTGTGGAGTTAACACCGGTGTTTGATCACGTAGGCATAACTCAGAAGGAATTGTGGAATACACTTGTTTACATGTGTGAGGTATTCCCTATGGGGAACCCGAAGAGTCAATCAGACTTAGGAGAAGATTTAGAACGATCCTGCGCAAATCTTCGCCCAAGGGTCGGGGGTCTGCATCATTTGGTATCAGGGCTGCATAACAAGTTCTTTTCTTTCTGTAGCAGAGAAAAGAGGAACATTTTACAGCCATGCCGCCGAGAAGAAGAGGCAAGCCAATGCCAATGCCTGATCCAGCAAGGGAAAGAGAAATGCGTGAATTACGTGCCAGGTTTGATGTTATGGAGACAACACAGAGGTGCACAGTCGATGCTAGGGATATCAACGAGGCTGAAAGTGAAAATGAAGATGGAAACGAAGAAGTTGCAGTCGAAGATGCTGCAGATGAACGCCTTTTCAGGGTTGTTGCGAGGATAGGTGTCAGAGAAAAAATGGACATTCCAGTGTATGAAGGCAACTTAGATGTTGAAGAGCTTCTAGAATGGATTAGAGCCCTAGACAAATATTTTGACTATGAGGATGTCGAGGAAGATAAGAAAGTCAAACATGTCGTCACTAGACTTAAAGGGCATGCAACACTATGGTGGGATGAATTGCAGGCTGACAGACACTGCAAAGGCAAGCATAAAATCAAGAGTTGGGATAGAATGGTTGCAAAGATGAAAGCCAAATTTATAACCAAGGATTATCAAATCACTTTGTTTCAGAGGTTGCAGAATTTGAGACAGAAGCTGATGTCAGTGAAAGAATACACTGAAGAATTCTACAGGATAAACATCAGAGCAGGACATTGGGAAAGAGATGATGAAAAAGTTTTCAGGTACATGAATGGTCTGCGATATGATATTCAAGATGAGATGAGCATGATGATCGTTCGAAATGTGGAAGATGCTTATCATATGGCTCTGAAAGCTGAAGAGAAGCTGAGCTGAAAGCAAGGTCAAAGAGGCCGAGGTAGAAGTCAAGCCAGAGGCAAAACAATTTCCCAAGACAAAATTCAGAAATCTAAAGAAGAGGGGAAGAAACCGAGTATATGATCCAGGATGGGTTATTACTCAGGGGAAATCAACTATGTATTCCAAAATGCTCCATGAGGGAGAATCTGCTGAAAGAAAAACACAGTGGAGGATTGGTCGGACACTTCGGTCATGATAAGACGTTCTCAAAGTTGAATGGCTCATATTTTTGGCCAGGAATGAGGACAGATGTTAAGAAATTTGTGGACAGATGCAGGATTTGTTAGCACACAAAAGATAAAAGGCAGAACACAGGGTTATATCAACCATTACCCATACCAGAAAGGTTGTGGGATGCAGTGAGCATGGATTTCATATTGGGACTGCCAAGGAGACAAAAGAGATATGATTCAATCTTTCTGGTAGTCGACATATTTTCAAATATGGCACATTTCATACCATGCCAGAAAACCAGCGACACAACTCATATTGCGAACCTGTTTTTCAAGGAAGTCATCAGACTTCACGGCTTGCCAAGGAGTATCATTTCTGATCAGGATACCAAGTCCGTAGGACATTTCTGGAAGACTTTATGGAAGAAGCCGGGGACAAGTTTGTCTTTTAGCTCAGCATATCATCCTCAAACGGATGGGTAGACAGAAGTCATGAATAGGAGCTTGGGAGATTTGCTAAGAAGCTTAGTGACAAAACACCATAGTCAATGGGATCACATTCTGCCACAGGTGGAATTCGCTTACAATGATTCGCTCAAAAAAGCATACGACAGAGTCCATTCCAGATTGTATATGGAATGCAGCCAAGGGGAGTTTCTGAATTGAAAGATTCGGAACAAAATGAATTCAGGAGTGTTAGTGCAGAGGACTTTGCAGAAGGAATGAAGGAGCTTCATAGCCGAGTCAAGGAGCGATTGCAGAGTTCAAATCAAGAATACAAGTGGAGAGCAGATCAGCACAGGCGAGGACTTCAATTTGAATTTCGTGATCTGATTCTTGCATATCTGAGGAAGGAGAGGTTCCCAAGGGGAATGTATAATAAGCTGAAGATGAAACAGATTGGACCATGCAAGGTCATAAGGAAATTTGGGGCAAACACATATGAGATTGAATTACCCGATGGGATCAGAATCTCATCGATATTCAATGTTGCAGAATTGTACCCTTACAGAGTTGAGGAGGAAYAGAAAGAGGTTCAATGGACCAAACAAATGCCTATAGCTGAAAAGCCAYAGATGGAAAGCATAATTGACAAAAGGATTAGCAAAAAGACCAGGAGGAAAGAGTATTTTGAATACTTGGTCAAATGGACAAGACATCCAGTTGAAGATGCTAGTTGGGAAGATGAAGCARAAATTCATAAGCATGGACAGACCGTGCAAGAGCTCATGAACAGGATTTCATGAAAATTTTCAAGAGAGGGAGTATGATGCAGGAGCATCGTAAGCAGCCAGCCAGGCAACCATAAAGGCRAAAGATAGCTAGAAAAGAACAACACACATTTTGCACATTTTGAAATGTTTTTGAAAAATTAATGAGCAAATATTAATGTAGTAGTTAAAGGAAGCATACTTGCATGTTGTAAACATATCTTGAGCGATTTTCTCTCATCTTCCAGATGTAATAGACATTAAGTCTTTTTAATGAAAGTAGGTAGATTTGAATTAATAGATTAGACAGTTTTAGAAGCGTAGGAGGGAAAACGGATATAGACACCCTCATCCTTGTATCATTAGATCATTAGAGGAAGAACATTATTGATTTTCAGAGATTTCATAAGATGTTGAGCTGTAGTAGAGAGTTGTAGAGAAGAACCCATGTACAGGAGAACTTGAGTTAATATATGAAGCTTTGACTCAATTTTCATGGTGTTATGATGCTTACTGTTTACATTTGCTAAATGGTATGCTTACAGTTGTTTTATTTCTCTGTTTATGCATTTGTTTCAATGTTGGGTTGAATGTGTGATTTCATGTTGAATGTATGAAGTCTGAGAGAGGAGAAGAATGAGTTTCAATTGTTTCTCATCCTGAGAGTTCCTGCAAGGAGTGCAGTGAAACATCCACAATTTGTGCGTTGACAAGAGTCTGAGTTTTATCTCAGAAAGGTCAGGAGAGATACTGTTGTTCTCATACTAGAAAAAGTGCAGGTGAAGCAAAAAACCATGCAAGGTGTGCGGAGGCTAGTTGAAGCCTTAGAATTTATTAACTAAGGTGAAGGTGGAAGGACTGTTGTTGCAAAGAGTGCATAGAGTCGAGGACTCAAATAACCAGAGGTTATTTGAAAGATTGCCGCAAGGAGTGCGAGCATGATCTCTCTTGGAGACTTAAGTTCGCAAGTGAAAGATCAGGAGGGTTAGTACCTTTGAAGTGTTCAAAGGAAGATGGGGAGCGAAATCATCGCGCAGAAGTTAAGTTCAGTGGAAGAACGCCAAGTCAGTTTAGCCAGAGATTCTTCAGGAGTGAATCAGACGGTCAAAATTCTCCTTGGAGAACTCGCGAAGACCGTAGGATCCAGTGAAGCTAGAAGGTGGTTAGGAGTTGGGCGAACCCATCACTTTGGTTTCAAGAATAAACGTGGATCGTTGATCATGGTCAATTGAGCCGTTAGATCATTTCGGTATTTCGGGAGTCCTAATGACAAGGATCCGGGACATAGTGGAGTGAATATCCTGAAGTCGCGAAACACGACAGGACTTTCACGTGGAATTTCAGGATTTCAGCACTTCGGGTGTCGGGAAGCAGAGGAGGCATCGAATTTTTGGAATCGAGAGTTCCAAAATCCCGATTCGCGAAAAGTCGAAAGATCCAGAGCCGTCGGTTCATGGAGGATCTCAATCGTAGATCTCGTGGGAGGAGAAGCTTCAGGAATTCAGAGATTGGCATTTCGGAAGGTGAGGAACCTTTCTGCTATGGATTTTCGCAAGTCGCGAAGTCTCGAAGAGCGAAAGGAAAAGTTCTCGAAAATTTGAGGGACAATAGCTAGTGGGCCCCAATCAAGTTTCGGGGTTCCGGGAGTCAAGAGGGAGAGTTGCATGTCAACACAACTCCCGAAATCGTGAAGAGAGAAAAGACAAAGGATAGGTCCCAAGTGTTAGTCAGAGTATATGTGCGATGGAAGATGAAATAGGTGGTCGAGCTTCGGGGAAAATCCTGAAATACCATCGGTCTCGCCAAAAGGGGAAATTTTGGAAACTAGAAAATCATAAGGGAAGAGGAACGAGTGTTGGTCATTCACTCAAGTCCTGAAAAGTTGAAATAAGTGGCGACAAGAGGTGTTTGTTTAGCGCATAGAAGAAGTCAACCCTTGTTGACGTTTCGGGTTTCGGAAGTCGAAGGGTCGGAGGATCGACCTCAGGATTCGCGAAATCGCGAAGTCCAAAATCCCAAATCGAAAAAATCCCCGATCACATTTGTTGGTCGGTTGTGGAGTTAATGATGGTGTTTGATCACGTAGGCATAACTCGGAAGGACCTATGGAATACACTTGTTTGCGTGTGTGAGGTATTCCCTGTAGAGAACCCAAAGAGTCAATCAGACTCAGGAGAATATTTAGAACGATCCTGCGTGGATCTTGGACCGAGGGTCGGGGGTCTGCATCAACTCGCCCCTGTACCAGAAGTTGATTGTCTCATTGATGTATTTGGTAAATACCAGATCGAACATTTTCTTTGTTGTGAACATGTTGATCCAGTTCTAGGTGGAACCCAGATATGAGCATTGGATAGATGCAAAGCATATCTTGAGATATCTTTGTGGGACTATAACTTATGGTTTGAGATATGCCTCAAATAGTGAATTACAACTACATGGATTTACGGATTCAGATTGGGCAGGGAGTGTAGATGACAGAAAGAGTACTTCTGGTATGTGTTTCAGTTTTGGATTTGCTATGATATCACGGGCTAGAAGAAAACAAAAGTCTGATGCACTTAGCACTGCAAAAGTAGAGTATATTGCAGCTTGTGATGCTTGTATGGAAGCAGTATGGCTCCGTAAGCTGGTTTCTGGACTATTTGAATAGGTGTTGGATTCGACTATGATATATTTTGATAATCGAAGATGTGTGAAGCTCTTAGAGAACCCAGTGTTCCATGACAGGTCGAAGCACATTGAGATCAAGCACTACTTTCTTTGTGATAAATTCTAGAGGGGAGAAGTGGTTCTCCAATATATCTCCATTGATGAGAAAACAAGAGATATTTTGACTAAGCCTCTGTCCAAGTTAAATTTTTCATACTTGAGGGACAAGCTGGGACTTGTGGAGATTTCCCCCTTGGTTAAAAGGGAGGAGATGACTTCCTTGGTTGGGAGGGAGTGTTGATATGTGGCATCATGGACTGTCAGTGAGTTATAGATCCGTATCATGCTAGTACATCTTATAGATGATCATACAACTTAGATATGATGCTTTCATCATGCTAGATAGAATCATGCTAGTACAACTCAAATATGATATAGATGGTTGGAGTTGTGGATGATAAAGTGGCCTGAGGGGCATCGTGCTAGTGCAGTTTAGAGGTGGACATACAACTTAGATATGATGTATTGACATCATGCTAGTTATTTTCATGCTAGTACAACTTAGAGACGATGCTGGTGAGCCGCATCATGCTAGACATGGCCATGCTAGTACAAATTAGAGGTGACATACAACTTAGATATGATGCATTGGCATCATTCTAGATACGCCATGCTAGTACATCTTAGATATGGCCATACAACTTAGAGATGATGCAGAGGGCTTGTGTCATGCTAGATATGATCATTCTAGTGCATCTTAGAGGTGGCATACAAATTAGATATGATGCATTGGAATCGGGCTAGATATGTCATGCTAGTACAACTTAGAGATGATCATACAACTTAGAGATGACACAGTGAGGCACTGATATACATCATGCGAGTGCAACTTGGATGTGACATACAACTTAGATATGATGCATTGGCATCATGCTAGATATGTCATGATAGTACGACTTAGAGATGATGTAGATGATACTTCAGATCACACAAGTACAAATTAGATATGATGCATGCTCATCATGCTAGTATGGCTTAAAGGTGATGCAACTGATGAAATCGTTGATGCATGATGATTTCAGATGATATGATTTGTTTACTGTGGAGACTGTATGTCTCTGGACAGTAGTTGTATGATACTGTGGTGGATGTGTTCCACTGGTAGGGACTGTGTGTCACTGGTTAGTAGTCGTGTGCTACTATGAGTGGTTGTGTACCACTGTACAATAGTTGTATACTATTATGGATAGACACAATTGTGTTCTGTTGGATGAAAATGTAGCAGTTATATGCTACTATTTTATTTCCATGGAGACTACCACTAGTGTTGGAGATGATTTCCAGCTAAATGGATAGTGATGATGTTGCTCATGGTTTGATTTGTGTGATCATGAGATAGCCCATGTGGCTATGATGATGCTACCAACATAATGGTCTATTTGTGCTCAATACCATTACCATTAATACCTCCCTAGATAGGAGGGAGTGTTGATGTTACGGTAGCTACAGGAGGTATTAACCTCCACGTGTAACCTTTGACTAGATTATAAGTAAGAGAAAACCTAAATAGATGTGTGAAAACCATAAAATACAAGTTGGCCTAGAAGAATGAATAATATTAGAATATAATTACCAAAAAGTTAGGTTGGGCCAGCCAAAAAATTCAATGGACAGATTAATATAAATAGAGGAGTCTTGGCTCATTTGTTCACTCACCACACTCACTCTCTCAGCCAATATAGTGCATGTTTGGAGCTGCAGTGGAATAAAAGGAAGGCACATCTTTTAGGGTGGTGCTTGGTGAAACTCTTGGTGAAAATATTGGTTATATTCTTGGTGATACTCTTGGTAATATTATTTCTAAGTATGGCGCATGTTTGAGAGAGTAGTGCAGTTGTAGTTGATGCAGTTGTGTATGGTACTTGTTCTGTGGATATGGATACTCTCTCTCTTGTGCACTACCCTTGGAGAAGGAGCACTCTACTTGTCTTGAGTTGTTGTTGCAGTTAGCGACTAGGGTTTATTTGTTGGTTCTAGTATGGCTTTCTAAAATAATTCTGTCAAAGGTTAAGGTGTCGGGGGATGGCTTCGTGCCTATGGATGGGTGACAATAGAGATATTGTCTATGGTGAAAATGAGCACATCAATTATTTTAACAGTACACATCCTAGCAATTATGCAACACACATATACGGAGTTGCTCAAGGGACAGTCACATACATGCTAATAAAATGATTAAAAATACATATTTTTTCCTAATTAAATGTTGTGTTATGGGTTTGGTTAGTTACCTAACTCTGTTTACCCGAAATAAACCGTCTATGACCAACTAGAGATGGCATAAATACAACATTTGGCTCAAGGAGAAAGGTAATGATTCTTTACACATCAGAGAAAACACCTATTTGGCTACACCCACCGAGTCTATAAGCCCATACACATCCTATTTGTTACTGGTTATTGATCTAGAAACCCTTTTTTTCATTCTCTTTCTAATCACAAACCTATCTGACCAAGAGTCTCCCATATATTCTCTTTGGGTCCATGGTGAATATGGATTCAAAACCAACCCTTATAGAAAGAGCTTGGGTGGAGGGATCTAGAGTCTATTTAAACATGGTAGTGCCACACCAAACATATATAATTTGTAACTACCTAACTGTTGATTATCAATAAGAAACTCATTCCTTCAAAGTGTATTGTATTGCTATTGTTTAACATGCAATCATTTTATGTACGCTTTATAGAACACTATTTTCTCTGATCATTTCATTATATTTCATTGGACTAATGGGTTGTTATTATTATATCTACCTCTCTATGTAATCTTTTCTTTTTGAGATTATTGTAGGTTGTAGAGGAAATATTGGAAAAGAGCGAGAAGATTCTGGCAGGTTGTAGAGGAAACATTGGAAAAGAGTGAGAATATTCTGGCAATCAAGAATGACAACAATTGTAGGACTCTTGGTGAGTTAATCCTTCTTCTCCTCTCAATAATTAGTTATTTCCTTTGAATTTGGTTATAATATCTTTGTTGAGTGTTCTTTATGGAATTTGTTTTCTGTACAGTCTGAGATTTGTTGCAGTAAGCCCTCTACTGTAGGGAATGTTTCTCCAAAAGTAGAACTGGCGACCATACTGGGGATTTCTCCCTAGTGGGATTTTTTTGGGTGTTGTCATTTTGTTTGCTTGGTTTAATTTTTTTTCTTTTGTTTTAGACTACTACTTGATACTTAGATTAGTAACTTACAATTACTTGAGTCTTTTCCTTTTTCATTTGATCCATTTGTGTTGCCTCTTTTCTCATTTTTTTTAGATTTTTGGGGTATATATGTGTTGTGTCAACTATCATAGTCGCATACATATGCACCAACTAGTTAGGACAAACATGTACATACACATCCTTCCTTGAGCACAGGTGCACACATCTTCCTAGGAAGGATTTTTTCAAATCTTTTATGGTCTAAAGGTGTTTGACCAAGTGTTTGGGGTCTCTCTTGGGATTTTAAGACTTTGTTTATGTTTCTTGTTGAGTTCAGTAGTTGTTTAGTTTGACTCTTATAAATAAAACAAGATATTTTTGTGCTTTGCATTTGTTGATCATTTTCAAGTTTTTGAAGGCAGATTAAGAAGTTATTCAAGATATTTTTGTCTAGAGTGGATTGTATTGTTGTTCTTGGTAAATCTTTATAGGTCTGATTACTTTTTGACCTTTATTTTGTTTCTTTCTTGTTGGTGTTAAGAAGGAAGTTTACTTTAAATATTTCATATTTCTTTTACCTCTTAAACAACAAAATAAAATACTGATAGAAAGTGTACTTTTGTATTCTTTTTCAGTGCTTTCCTTCGTTTCATTGAAGAAGAAAACTTTTTAAAGTTTACTTTATCCTTTTATAATGATTGTTGGTTTTCAAATTGCATTTTTCATCCTTGAAAAAAAAATATTTTCGTTTTCATAGTTTTGACGAAAATAATTCTATAATTTTTAGTTGCTTTGCATTTAAAAAAATGAATTTGCATCAATAATGCATTTCATATGAAATAAAATTGCATTTCTTGAATATCATAAAAAGAAAGAATTTGCTTTTTGTTTCTGAAGCATTTTACACTCATATTTTTAGTGAAGAACAATATTTTGCATTTTATGTTCTTATGTGTTTTTTTGTTGAGTCTTTATAAAACACCATTAAATTTCATCCATTACCCCTTTTGAGTAAACAACAACCTCTATAAAATGAATGTTTAATTAAAATTAACTACAAATTTCATTTTCTAGGGTAAACAAACTAGCTTAGGCTAGGGCCTTGGTTTAGGTTGGAGAATTAATTCTCGTAGGATAAAAGAACAACTTAGGAGTCTGAGATAGGGAGTGAAAAATCCAACTTTCATATAGGTATAGCCAGGAGCCTCCTCTAACAAAATAGTTAAAAATGAGGTCGTGTAAAGGAGAGTCAAGGAGATAACCCCTCCCAAGCTTGACTAAACATAGTGGAGAGATCATATTTTAGGGGGTTTTCTAGTACCCATACCTCCTTGAGAGGTGTTGCTTTCAGAGCTTCAAGCTTTGTTACCCTGCCCATATGTTCGATGTCAACTTTCAACTGTACCCCCCAGATGTTGTCTGTGAGTTGGTATCCTTAGTTTCTTTTCCTAGGTATCTCAAAGGTGACTATGGGAGAGTTTCCCTTGGTAATTGAGGTAGACATCGTATTGCACTATCAATACCCCTAGAGGGTGCCCGACGAAGAGAGGGTTACTTGAATTGGGTATGGATGGTAATTGGAGGTCAAGGTAACTACTTTTCACTCCTTCATTCATCAGTCTCGAGACTTGATCAACCCATGTCGGTTTTCAGAAGGTCCTTTTCAACATTTTTATTGCTTTGGACTCATAACCTTATCCACCTAGGCTAAATTTTTGGAGATTTTTTTTGTTTTTGATGTTTCTATTAAGTATTTTTAGTGGAGTGTCGCTTTGTATAGTTGGCCTTATGCTGTGTCTATATCAATAATTTTGGATCATTGATTCAAGGTGGTCAACCAATCATTCCACTGGTCAGGAAGAACCATTAGTATTTCTTTTGAAAGAATGGAGTCTCCTCCTTGGGGACATGGTATTTTATACCATTGGTTCACTAATGTCAGTGTGTGATACTTTTTCAGACATGAACAGTCCCGCAAGGGACAAATTTGTGCATAAGAACTTCATGGCCAAATTTTTTGAGGATACCAACCAAGAGACCCGTTCCCAAGGGAATTATTCTGCTTTTCCATTCTTTGAAAGCATTGGTGCCCCCCTTGATGACCACTTTGAACATTGATGGGTTGAATGTAGAACTATCGATTTGGTTTTTCACCACTCTGAATGTCTCAAATGCTCTTAATTCTTCTAAGATAAGCACCTCAATTCATGGGCATTGAATGGATGTTGATCCTTTACCTTTTACGTTAGCGAAGTCTACTCCTCCTCCTTCTCCCTCTTCTTGTGAAAGTCTATCTACTAGTAACCATAAGTCTAAAAGAAATAGGAAAAGGAAGAGTAAGAAGAAGAAGTCACTGACCTCTACTAGTCACATTGGAGACGTGCCACTAGACTTTGCTAGTCATGCTGGGGGGGAAATTCCAGTCACTTCAATTCATAATGGAAATAGTTCACGAACACATTGGAGACATACCACCTAGTCATGCTAGGGGAAAACTCTAGTCACTGCAAGTCATATTGACAATAGTTCACCAACCTCTATGAGTCATGTTGGGGATTTGCAACCAGTCAGTGCAAGTCATGCTCAGGGCATTCAACCAGCCACTGCAATTCATGCTGGGAGTGAAAGTCTAGTCACTGCAAGTCATATTGGCATCAAGTCACCAACCTATGCAAGTCATGTTGGAGACCAACACCTAGCCACTGCAAGTCATGTCGGGGGCAACCCACCAACCACTATAATTCATGTTGGGTGCATTGATACTGTTAATAAACCTAGATGAATAGGATGTAAGTCCAATTTCCCTTGCAAGCTTTGCAAGAGAGATCACCTTACTCATTTGTTCCATGGTATTCTAGATGTATTAATACTATGGTCCTTGTCTGACGAACATTCTAGTTCTGAGTCATCTTCAAATTCCCAACAACTTATTCAACCATTGGTTGATGAAATGGTCAACCCGATGCAATATTCGGTCGATCCCACTCTTCTTTTGGGGGGTGATGCATATTTTGACCATGTTGTCTCATATCATGTTCAACCATTGGTTGAGAAAGTGGTCGTGCCGATGCAATCCTTTACTGATACCACTCTTCTCTTGGAGAGTAACGAGTCTAAGAAAGTGACATCGTCGATGCGATATTTGGTTAATCCCACTCTTCTTTTGGGGAGTGATACATTTGTTGACTACATCTTTAGCGTTTACAGTTATGTACCTTCTGAACGATGGGGCATTCCACTCTCTTTAAGTATGTTTCCTCCAAGTCTTGGGATGGTTTCCTTTGATTGGAATGATCTTCTTGAGCCTGTCCTTCCTTCTTCTGCACCTTTCCAAATAATGGTCAAAGTTAATTCAACGAGAATTTTTTATTGTATTGTAGATGAAGGAGCCTCTACAAGTATTTTATCCTCCTTAACTTAGCAAGATTTGGGTTCTCCCAACCTTGTGTTAGCTACCGGTGAGCTACTGGATTTCAATATAATATCTACTGAAGTTTTGGGGATTCTTCCTCAGTTTCCTATCACGTTAGGTAGGAATATTGTCCTAGTCGATTTGTTAGTGGTTCCGGGCCCTTTATACTTCAATATGATTCTTGGGCGTGATTATGTATATGTTATGAATGTTATGGTGTCTACGCTATTTCGTGTGATGTATTTCCCTCACAACAGAAGAATTGTCACTATTGATCAACTTTCATCTGATAATCACCATCCTGGTTCAACTTTAGATCAAGTTTCCCCTTTGTATGTTCCTAGTGTTCGAGTAGATTCTTCCATGCCACAGGTGAATTATGTGGTGTCTTATCCTCGATGTTCAACTATTTTTGAGAAAGAATATTTACAATCATGTTTTCCTTCTCGAGACAAAGTCTTGGCAATTGATCACGTGTTTTATCCAATGGGAGCACGAAAGCCCTTTCTTCCACCCACTGGTCCGAGTGATCTTGGGTTTCTTCTTGAGTCTAATCTTACCATGTGTGAGACCTTGAGCACTGGTATTAGCGATCCGTTGAGTCCCACTTTTCAGTATGTCGAGTTTTCTTTGGATGAATCCATCCTTGAAGCTATGCCGATGGATTTTCGACCTCTTCCTTAACTGAAATCTTTACATGTTTTTTACCGAAGAAGCCCTTGGATTGATCCTAGAAATGGGCTCTACCTCAAGAAGTGTTATGCATAATCCGCAAGGTTGTGCGGTGTTTTATACATATTATAATTTTATGGTTTCTTGTTTTCAAGTTTTGTATTCCATAACACATGTTATTATCAAAGGTTTATATATTGGGATTATTAACTTCTAGGTGAGTGTTTTTGGTCATACATACAAAACTTTGAAGACATTTTCTTTGGTGCCTTTTTCCATGTTGATTCGTTCTGACAGGTAATGATCTCAAAACTGACATATAGGTTAGATTTTCCCCTTCTTTAATTTTTGCATTATCCATTTCCTAGTTCATTTTTCTTTAGGATCAACCCCACTGAGTTGTGACATAGAACCTTCTTCATCATTTAGAAGTGTTGTAATTCATGTGGTAGAGACTACCATTCATGGATTCCCTAGTTAAAACCTTGTTTGCAATTTTTCACCCATGTTGAAGTACTTTCATAAGCTCGAGAGCCCTTTTTAGTCCTGGCATGAATTTGTGTTGAAGCCTCATATCTTCTTCTCAATATCTTTTTGTCCAATACCCGTAGGGCTCCCTCATTTATGTGTTAAGTTGTGATACTACATTGCATTTTACTACTTGTTCTTTTGAGCCTAATGTCGACTTTAGTTTTCTATCATTTAGCCTTTTATGCATTCTCATCCGTTGCTAGCCTTGCAATATTTTCCTTTGCGACTTGACACCTTTATCCCTAGAGGAAACTTTCCTCCGAGTGTTCATATCCTGCACATGTTTCCTTTCATTAAGCATATGTATGTTCCTTGCACTTGTAACTAGTTTGTTTTCCCATGACACTTATTTCCTCCACTATATCATAACATTCTTTTACTCTTTTTCAGGCTTTCATAATATGAAAAAGACAAAAAAATCAAATAATTAAAAAAGAGTGTGGGAATGAGTCTTCTTTATCCTTATTGGCAACAATTGAGTTGCCTTTGAACAAAGCACAATATCTTGAGTATAGTATTAACAATTTGGGTTAGTATGAATTTACAAAGCTGAACCAATTAAACAGAGTTGTTACTCCTTCGATTGGTTATTCTTCCAGCCATTATGGAGAATCTATCATTTCCTCCTACATCATAGACTTATGTCAATGTTCATTTTCAGTTCATGCTACCTAAGTCACATATCGTGTTATGTTTTTGTTCAGAGGAAGTTTTAGCCCGTGTCATCCATTCCACAAAATTCTTGGCTTTGTAAGTCAACCTTCTCATGTGTCAAGTGCATCTCTGAATCAATAGTATATTTATCCTATACTCCTGACAGTATGGAGAGTCCCTGTTGACTTCCTTTCAGTTGGTTAAGCTCTTATCGACTACGACAAATTACTCTAAGAGTTTAACCTAGAGTCTCAACCTGGCCCTATTTACATCATTGATAGGTGACCTTGTGCTAAGCATATGACATTCCATCATTAGTCGTTGACTGAGTTGTTTCCCTTGTGCTCAATGACAAGAAAATTATTCACACATTGGGCTTCATGCAATATCTTGGATTCCATTTATCCCCATTGGTGGTTTCCTCACCTTTGTTGGAAATCTTCATTATTGGTTGTTATTCAAAGGGTCTCTTTCATGCGCTATTTACAATTGGTGCACACAGGAGACGTACTTCGTGGTGGTCCTTTCAATCTTTCATCCAAGTCCTTTTAAATCTTTGGCCTTTTTCTACTCCTCTTGTTGGATGATGGGGGATGCCTTAATTCCCTCCTTCCAGCGAATCTCTTCCTATCAACTTCAAAACATATTTCTCTGGGACAAGGATCTAGAGTCATTATTAGTACCTTGGGGATTGCAATCATCAATGGTAGGTTCCCTTGCTATTGACAATGGGAACATATCAATGTCCCCTGATTATTAGATTATACTAGGTGTTTGAAATTAGATCCTATATTCATACTTGTTAAATTGTACTAGGTACCTTGACGCCCATTGTCGTTATCAGTGGGTTTTCTCATTTTTTTTAACGATATACATCAATGACCGGTAATAAAACAATGTCTCACTGTGTTTGACTTCAATACATTTATTCGCATGGTGCATACTTGTACCATGGTGGTTGATTTCAAGACCTAGGGAATGTAGTAGCATCACCCCTTTTACTTTTCTACCCAAGTTGTGATTGGGACAATACCACTCCTCACATCGGTACTCATGAAGGATCAATTATTCATCTCTTGCCCTCATATATCCTTCACTGATTCTGAGACATTGATCCACTATGTATCGATTTTGTGGTTATGATCTCTATTTGATATGGATCCATTGTGTATCTCTTTCATGGAAATGATCATTGTTTTTTATATATACATTCTTCATGGATCCACAATGCACTTGATTGGTAGTCATGCTTATCATCACACTTGAGCATGGGTATTCCCGCCTCAGGAATTGATTTTTCTAACTTGTTTCTATGTTTGGTTTCTATCCTTAGATTGGATTATGGATAAATGCTCTTCGAAGACTTATAATGTATTTCAGCCATTAGTTTCTCTTTTGACCTCACATATTAGGGAGCATCTACTATAGCGTCAGTTGCCACCATTGAAGCATTGATGGTCTTATTGGCCTAATTATTATCCTACTTATAGACAATTCTTCCCCATACCTCCTTGAGACCTTGTAAAAAACATCTTTTTGGAAGTTTTACACGCCCTAACAGTTATGTAGCACACGTATGTGTGAGTTTCTCAAGTGAAAGTTGTGTACATGCTAATAAATTATTAAAAATATACGTTTTCCCTAATTAAATGTTGAGTTATAGGTTTGATTAGTTACCTAACTTTGTTTACCCGTACTCAGCCATCCCTAACCAACTAGAGATGGAATAAATATAACATTTGGATCAAGGAGAAAGGTAATGATTCTTTGCACATCATAGAAAACACCTATTTGGATACACCCACCAAGTATGTAAGCACATACACATCCCTATTGTTGATGGTTATTGACCTAGAAACCCTTGTTTCCGACCTCTTTCTAATCACCAACCTATCTAACCAAGAGTCTCCCATATATTCTCTTTGGGTCCATGGTGAATCTAGAGTCAGAGGAAACCCTTATAGTGGGAGCTTGGGTGGAGGGACTCGAAGTCACTTTCATTAGGACTCGAAGTCACTTTCATTAGGGAAATGCCACACCAGATAGGTATAATGTGTAACTACCTAACTATTGATTATCAATAAGAAACTCATTCCTTCGAAGTGTATTGTATTGGTACTGTTTACCTTGAAATTATTTCATGTATGCTTTATAGAACACTATTTTCTTTGATCATTTAATTATATTTCATTGAACTAATGGGTTGTTATTAGTATAACTACCTCTTTGCATAGGCTTGTGTTTTTGAGATTCTTGCAGGTTCTAGACGAACTATTGGAAAAGAACGAGGATATTTCTACAATTGGGAACAACAACAACTATAGGATTCTTGGTGAGTTAATCCGTATTCTCCTCTCAATAGTTAGTTATTTCCTTTGAATTCACTTATAATAGCTTTGTTGAGTGTTCTTTATGGAATTTTTTTTCATACAGTCTAAGCCCATTACTATATGGGATTTTTCCCCGAAAACACCAATTCAAAATTATGGGTGGAAATATGTTTTCTCCTCATTAAGATCATTCCATCGACTGTTTGTTTGCTCAAAACTAAGGCTTGTGCTGAAAGTTATGGTCCAAATATGTTTAGATTAGTTTTCCCTTTTCATCCATGTATGTTATAAGTGTCTTCTTCTCTTCCTGCACATTTTTACATACCCATATTTCAAATCTAGCTCTATGAATGTCTTCTATGGTTCATAAGCTTTCCATAGACTATTATTGTTCCCCAAACAAACTTTTGAGCAAGGAGTTATTCGCTCTAGAAGTAAACTTGTGCTAAATTTATATCCTTAACTGTTCAAGTCATAACTTTCTCATACGAGCTCTGTTTTGCGTCCGATATAGCTCATTGGAAATCTCTCTCTAAGTTATTGTATTTAAGTTGCAAAAACTATATGAGATCTGTATATTTTCGAAAACTAGAACTCATAAAAAAATTGTTTAGGGTGTCGAAATGCCCCTACAAGTTTAAGACCTTCAAAAACTTGAAAATTTCATAGAAAATTGATTGTTTTACTATTATAACAACCTTTTAATATGATTTGTTGATATTGAAATCAATGGAAATATGAGTCGTTGATATGAACTCTATCGGTGATTGATGCTTGACGTTTTCCTTTGGGTGCATGCAACACCATGTCAAAATTGTCGGCCCGACCATCAACCATTGGCCATTTCCTTTGGAAACTGACTTGCAAGACATCACTAAACCAACCGACCTGACCATGGACCATCGACCGTCAATGATCACTCTAGGATGAGTGAAAAGATTTACCACTTTAGCTAACTCGATTATTGACCATCGATAATTTATTAGTTGATGTGGCATGACACGTGAGTGCTAACATGAAAACCCAAATGATGTGGCATGACACTTGGAGGGTCACATGGCATGACACATGGATGTTTACATGGAATGAAACATCATCCTCATTTCCTTCATCGATGATTTCCAACTTCTATTGGATGAATTAAACATCTCGTGAATTCTGTCGACCCCCGACCATCAATCATCGACGATCAACAATTTTCCTTGGTTAATCAAAACACTTTTATGGTTTCATCGATCCTCGATCATCGACCATTAGCGATCATTGATTTCCCTTGGACGCATGAAACCATTTTCCAATTTTTGTTGACCCTCGATCATCATCCATTAAAACATGAATTTCGACCTTCCAAGTCGAATTTTAACTCTACAACTCTGCATATTTATGCCTTGTATGATCTCTTCAACGGTTCCGAGGCATTTAAAACTCAAATTTGCTCACGAATTTGGGGATTTCTCTCTAATTTTCTTTGTTTTTCCCCAAATTCGTCACAAACCGAAATCTATAATAGTGAATTTTCCCAAATTTGTGTTGGTTCTAGGCCCATATAGGTCCAGTGTTGAAACATAAGCTCTAATACCAATCTATAATGTTCCCCGACCCAACTGAGATCCATTGTGCAGAAAAACTCAAAATTAAAATTTTCTACTAACTAATCATGTAGCTTACCAACTATAGGAAAACATACAATTTAACCATTTGTTGATACCATGAACTAGATGCATCTACAAAATTATAAAATAATATAAAATGAAGCTAATAGACTCAAATACAACAACATACAAATCGTTCTTAAACACAGAGTTAATACACAACAATTAAATTCATAATGCAACACAAAAACAAGATAAAACACTTGTTTTTTTTTAAATGATTTTGCAACTAGTTGCTTGGGATAGACATTCTACCCAACCATAGACTTGTTGTTCCAATTATCAATAGTAGGTCACCCCCATTCTTGGGCCAGCAATCCACAAAAGAGGGTGGTCTCTCACTTTCCACTCACGACTCAAAAAATCTCACAACCCACTGGCATTATCCTACAACTATTTTGATTTTCCACCAACTCTCTTTCTCTCAACCTGTCCAACCCAAGGAATGTACCCCTTCACTACTCTCAGTATGGGCATCCCATTTGTTTATCAGGGCCTCTTGGCACATGTAACCAAGAATATCACTACTGGAAAACTTAATGGAGCTCACTGCTAGGAAAAATACCAAGAAAATAACTGCAATCACTTGTTGTTACAGTGAAACTCTCAGAATACTTCACTCTTTAGGCCTAACAACATGAATCTTCATTTTTTTTCTCCAAATACGGTCCAGAATTCTCCCTCCATGGTTGTTTTAGCTCCAAATCTCTTCTTCCATGTTCTTTTCTTGTTGTTCATGCAAAACACGATTGTCTAAAATTGTTGTAACTACCCATACGAACTTCCTCTCTTTGGCTTACTTTCTTGACTTACACTCTTCCCCAAACTGATTGTACTCAACCCCCATGTTTGTCCATGTCACCCAACAATTGGTATCACATTTTATTATTAACATTCAGAAGTACAATTTGCATATACAGTGCTTGGCTACAACCATACATTATATCTACATTAAACATTATTTAAACTAGGGATTATAGTGGGGATGTTACAAGATAGAGGAATGGGTCATAAATCCTATTAAGTGAATTTAAAATGCCTCAAATGTGTGGAAAGTTGTTAATTCTTTCTTTCACTTGGTGGGAAATTGGTTGATATGGCAAGTGGGTAAAGGTGATAGAGTGAAAATATGTCTAGACCCTTGGGATGGAAACAAAGGTAGATACAAATTATCATACCAATTGATACTTGAGCTATGTAGCAAAGGATACTATATGTTAAGATAGGTTGTAAATTGGGCCACGAGAACCATATGGCACCAACCTTGGTTGTCTTAGAGGGACTTAGGAATTAAGGAAGAAAATGCAAGAGAATGGCAAAGATACATAGGTGCTTTAAAACATAACAATGTTAGAATTAAATAGGAAGATAAGTTGGTGTGGTCTTTAAACCCATCAAGGGAATAAGTGCCAAAATTAGGATACAATTCTCTTCATGAAGAGGGAAGAGAATAATTCCATACCTGGTGATGAAAATTCATATGGAAACTTAAGATCCCTTCAAAATAAAAAAAATATTCATGTTGTTGATCTTAAACCATAGGGTTCCTACCTGGAAAATTTTGCAAAAAATATCCTTTGTTGGCCCTAGATGGTTCATCCCATGCCAACATGCAAAAGAGACGATTGTGCATCTCTTTATGACTTGCCATTTTCTATAGAAGTTCTGAAGGAAGTGGAATGACCGATAGGGCACCGACACGTCTAGGTAGGAGAAAATATAGAAGTGGCCTTTTGAAATTGGTGTGCCAACAAGGACCTAAAACATGTTAGAGACCTTCCCTTAAACATTTCTTGGGGAGTTTGGTTAGCTTGAAATTTGAAGTTGTTTGAAAACACAGAGACCTTTCCCTTAAAATGTGTTGTTCAGGCCCTAAAAATTCAAAATGCATATCCAAAAATTTAGATTAATCATAATATGCACAAATCCAAGGAAATGGAAATTACTAATTCCATTCCTTGAGCTTTCTTTGATGGAGCCTCACAAGAAACTCCACCTAGGGGTGGACCCAGTGAAATATTGTTTATGACACCAACACACAAAATTTGATTCAAAGAAGGAATTCACCAAGAAACAAATAATTATTGTGAACTAATGCCTCTTAGATTGGTCTTGAGATTGGCTCATGACGTCGAGGTCGCAAACATCAAATATTTGGAGATTCCCTACTAGTTATTCAATGGATGTGAAAGGATATAGTTCTGAGGAATTCCACATTCAGTCTCTACTATCATTATTCTCTCACATATCCTTTGCACATGTCTACATGGACAAGAACAAGACTATTGATGGAMTTTCTAAAGATAGAACAAGAATGGAACATGGAACCTGGTGGGTCACCAAATARCTAAAGGGGAATATCTCAAAATATGATAATGATTTGTGGCTCTGAATATGTTTTTTTTTTATTGTGGTTTACTACTTTTTCATGTATAAAGATGGGATAATGTGTTGTCAAACAATCAGTATAAGAACGACTTTCTTAAAGGCTTTTTTGAGTTATTGAATGAAAACGGTTTTTTGAGCAAMTAAAACAAAATTRCGTTACAAAGCARGACGATGAAGCTGAKGATCCTTTCCAAAACTATAAAAGCCTTTAACAATGTTGTAGGAATGCTCCAAGTATTTGATRTATTGTAATTTTGTTTTTGTTAATAAAATTACAAACTTTTTTCGACAAAAAATATATGCTTCCACTATATACTAATAATGTATTGTTATTACTATATTATTATAAAATAATATTATATGATATAGTTATTAATTTGTAATATTATATAATTATTATATAATATTTAATTAGTAGTATTATATAATTAGTAGTAATAATAAATTTAGTATTATATAGCATTTATATAATTGTTAATTCATAGTATATATTTTTTTCAAGGAAACTCTGGCAGAAAACTCTCCAAGTACTTCTCCATGATCCATGGATGGTAAACAGGGGATCAAGAGAGTTGAACCCCTGACCTCCCCAACTATGGGGGAGAGATAAGATGTCTAAAGTCCATCTCATGACCACTTGAGCTACTTGAGCTAACCCTCAAGACTATATTATTATATTAGGACTATATTATATATTATTATCATATATTAATAATATATTAATTATTTTATTTTCATATTATATATTAATATTAATTATTTATTGTATGATATTATTATCATTTATTGTCTATGCATAAGAATCTAAACTTCTCATTATTATTTTTAACTTTCATCTCATAATTCTAGATTATCCTAGCTTATATGGCAGTGTGATGGGGCATACATGGCTCATTATTTTATAATTTCCTTCTGAGGTACTCAAAGGAGTCCATGGGTAATGGCTTGGTAAAGATATCTACAATCTACTATTTGGAAGGAACACATTCTAATTTAACTACATGATCTTGAACCTGTTCTCTGAGAAAGTGATACTTGATGAGGATATGCTTAGTTTTAGAGTGTTGAACATGATTTTTGGAGAGATTAATAACACTTGTATTGTTGCACATGATAGAAATAGGTTGATCACAGGGAACTTGAATATCCTTGAGATTGGTCTTTATCCACAACAATTGTGTACAACAGGATGCTGCAACTATATACTCTACTTCAGTTGTAGAGAGAGAAATGAAAGTTTGTTTCTTGTTGATCCAAGATACTAAACAACTGCAAAGGAAGAATGCACCTCCATTAGTGATTTTTCTATTATCAATACTTCCTTTCCAATATGCATCTGTATAAGCTTTGAGAACGAGTTCTGTGGCTTTTGGATACCACAGTCCATAATCAATAGTGCCTTGCAAATACTTAAATATTCTTTTGACTGCAAGAACATGAGTTTCCTTAGGATTGGCTTGAAATATACCTACCAAACCCACTGCTTGTATGATGTCAGACCTTGAAGCTATGAGATAGAGTAAACTTCGTATCATATCCATGTACATGGTCTGATATACTTCTAGAGCATCATCATCCTTGCTGAGTTTAAAACCGATATTCATTGGAGTGCTTACTGGTGCACAATTTTCCATAACATTTTTCTTTAATATTTCCTTGAGATACTTACCTTGAGAAATGAAAATTCCCTTTTCTGATTGATGAATCTATAACCCAAGAAAGAATGAGAGTTCTCCTAACATGGAAATCTCAAACTATTTTTGCATTGCAACTGCAAATGTCTTACTCATTAATTCAATATTACTGCCAAAAATAATATCATCAACATACACCACAATAATTAACATATCATTACCGTCGGCCTTGATGTATGAATTGTTATCAATAGTTCCCTTTTTGAATCCTTGTTGGTGCAAATACCTGTCCAATCTATAATACGAAGCTCTTGGAGCCTGTTTTAGCCCATACAAAGATTTTTTTAGTCGACAGACACAATTATTGTTGTCAGTAAGAAAAAAGCCTTTAGGTTTCTCCACATAAACTTCTTCCTCAAGGTCACCATTTAAAAACATTGATTTGACATGCATCTGGTAAACCTTGAATTATTTTTAGCATGAAAAAACTAAAAACATATTGATGGCTTCAATTCTTGCAGTGGGAGAAAAAGTTTCTTCAAAGTCCACTCTTTCAACTTGAGCATACCCTTTGCATACTAATATAGCCTTATTTTTGAATATATGTCCATCTTCATTTAGCTTGTTTCCGTATTTCCATTTAGTTCCAATTGCATTCTTGTCATTTGGCCTTGGAACAAGATCCAAAGTCTTATTTTTCTCCATTTGGTCCAGTTCTTCATTCATGGCTTTGACCTAGTGATCATCCTGGCTTGCTTGCACAAAGTTTTGGGGTTCAATCATGGACAATAGTACAAAATTTGCAGAGGTAGATGTATCTATAAGTTTTCTTCTAGTTTGTACACTTGTTTCCTTATTTCCAAGACTCTGAATTTTCAGATGATGTTTTTGAACATACCTTGATGAGGTCTTTGGTTGTGATGTTTCCATTCTCTCTTTTTCTTATGAATCCTCTTGTTCTTGTTGATCACCCATTCCATTTTCTTGTAATTCATCGTTGATTGGTTCATCATATTGCTTATTATGGTGCTGATATTTCACTGAATGAAGTGGTCCCTCATCTACCTTTACATCTATGCTCTCAATTATCGTATGGAACCTTTTGTTATGACACTTGTATCCTTTACTTCTAGAGGAGCATCCTAGCATAATTCCTTCATCAACTCTAGAATCAAACTTACCTAAGTTTTCTCATTTCTTTTAATGTAGCATTTGCTTTCAAAAAATTTGAAGTTCTTTATTGATGTTTATTTGCCATGCCATAGCCCATAAGGTGTTCTATCACTGTTTACTCTTATGTGCATCTTATTGAGAATGTTGACAACAGTTTGAACAACCTCTCCCCAAAAGGTTCTAGGTACTTCTGATTCATCAGGCATGGTTCTAGCCATTTCCTGAACTATTTTGTTCATCCTTTCCACTACTCCATTCTATTAAGGGGTTCTGACAATAATGAACTGTCTCTTGATCCCATGTTTTTCACAAAAACTATTGAATTTGTTAGATATTTGCAACTTCGGGCAGTCATTCTCCACAAGAAAGTACAAGAAGACCCATCTATACCATTACAAGAATCCCCAAGAAGAAGTTGAAGACCCAGAAATAAGAAGTCGGCCCCGGAATGGCACCCAGATTAGTATACATACAATACTGGCTCATTTCATTTGGGCAATCAGATAACTCATTCTATAGTATGCACAAGACAATTGCAGCTGCAGTTTTGGCAATTTTGTTATTTCTAGGTTACTGGTTATCTTGGAGAGTGCACCACACTTGGAGAAGCTATTGTTTGGTTATTCTTGGTCATATTATTGAGGATCTAGGTCTTGGTGATGTTGTCCTTGGGGAGGATATTTTTTGTATGGTATTTTGTCTATTGATGGTGATGTACTAGTAATATCTTGGACTTAATTCTTGTAGAGAAAGGTTGTTGGGTTTTCTCCCAAGGTTTGGTTTCTGAGGGTAAACTCTTGTGTTCTTGTGTCTACTGTGCATGGTTAATATTTCTAGATCTTGTTATTTCCGATACATTGTTTATAGTTGAGATTTCCAGTGTATAGTTATTCTATGATAATTGTTGTATGAAAGTGAATCTTGTTATTAATTATAAGGCAATAACTATCAGATTTGAGAATCATATAAAACACCAACATGGTATCAGAGCTAGTTGAAATATTTTCATTGCATAGTTTATGTTTGTCGTTGCATGGTCCTGAACTTGTCAAGCTCGTCGAGCATTTATTGGGTTGAGTTGAGGAAAAATTTTTGTATAAAGCAACTTTCCTTGCCCTAGCACACCTATTGCACTTCTCAGTTTGACTTTCCACCAAAGTTAAAATTTTAGGGTTTATTGACATTTTCCTGGACAATGAACCTTTTGCTATCTTGATTTTGTGATTTCCTCATGCATTGATGGTGTCCAGTGTCAAATTAGAAGACAAGTTAGATAGTGTTACAAATTTCAAAGGTATGCACTTATATATGTTTCCAAGTTATATCATTTAGCAAAGTATGAGGGTGTTTGTAGGGGATCACCTAAAGGGATCATTGGATCTAATGCATTCAGAGGAATAACGCATCCTCCCTAGCAATTAAGAATTCAGGTTTGCATATCAGGTTTGAAATTTTTTCGCTACATCTTAAATAAATATTGTAACCATGACAACAGTATTGTTCTATTACCGTTGAATACTTTTTCTATCAAATTTTTTTAATATTGTTAATATGGTGATCAGTATGTCAATCCTCACTATTTAGTACTAATGATGCACTTGTTTACAAGATAGAATTGATCTCTTTTAGGAGATGTTCTTGGTTGTTGTCTTTGTTGCGGGAAGGTTACCATGCAGGTCACAACAATAGAAAAGTGTTGCTCTTGTTTTTTGTTCTTGTTTTGTTCCAGGCAGGTTACCACAGAGGAATGATTGGTAACAACACTGGAAAAGTGTTGTTCTTGTTTCCCATTTTTTATTCTTGCTCCTGTTATCCCCAATATCTAGGGATACCTAGGAGATCATGTAT
>ML776769.1:2146070-2163961 GCA_009831015.1 Picea engelmannii
TGTGCTTGGATTAAAAGTTGCGGCTAGGTCATCCCTTGATAGCCATAGAAGTGTTGAATATTTTCATTGGTTTGTTTTGCAAAAACGTCCACTTCTTCACCTATCAAACTAACCCTAAACCCTAGGTGACGTCATACTTATTTGAACCCTTGTTTGGCTCCAAAACATTGTCATATCGTCACCTAGCATTTTGCATTGATGTGTAGAGTATTTTCATTGGCTTAGTGTGCAAAACGTTCCACTTCTTTGCCTACATAACTAACCTAAATTAGGGCTAACGTCACCTTTGTAGAAGCAGCAACATTATTGACATCAAGCCTCTTCTTAACCCTTGTTTAAGTGCAAACGTTGTGGCTTTGCCCTCCTTTGATAAACATTTGAGTTTTAACACTTTCATTGGCTTATTTAGCATAACGTCCACTCATTTGTCTAAGCTAACATAGGGCTGACGTCACCTTTTAGCAGGTATGACGCAACAACAACATTATTTATGAGCAGATTTATGATATTCTTTGCATTGTGATATATAAGGATTTGATTCTACACATTGAATGCATAGTATCACTTTGTATTTATTGAAGAAGTGACATAAGACATAAGACATAAGTTTTAATTGCAATCATTAACTTCGTTAATAATTACTTTCATTAATGCTCATATGTATTAAAGATAGTCATTGATATTTTGAAGTACTAACCACTGTAGCACGTTTTAGTTTCTTTTGACTTGTCTCGCAAACAGGTTCCTTTCTCAGTGGAATTACCTTCTTTTGATTATCTTTTTGGCAGTAATCTGTGAAGGGAAGGCTTACCTTAACCTTTGAAGCATCAAACCTTGATCCTTCTCCTTCAGAACCCCAGATTACTAGGAACGTCTCCCTTGGGATTAGCCACCTAGAATAGAAAGAGCTCCCCATCGAGGTGACAGTGGGTGGGGAAATCTCCTGTTACGCCAGTTTGAGCCTTGACTCCAACTATCTAAACCTTTCCTACAAACTATGCGATAACAGTTCCTATTTCCTTATCATAAAAATATTGTTCTTGTCCACTATTTTTTTTTGTTATTGCACTTGTTACAGGCAGGTCACATGTGATAGCTCTTAGAGGGAGCTATAGTGACAGTTCCAGGAGACAACAGATTAGATGGTCCCTAGTTTGAGACATGGAGCAGGCTATCCAAACATGGATTTGTATACATGATAGTATGCATCCATATACTGAAGGAGAAGAAGACGAAGTTAGAACCTTCTGGAAAGAAGGATATTTTTTGTGGGATACAGAGTGTTCCACATGGAGATTGATAGTGAGGAGCAGGTGGCTCCACCAATGGTGAGGCAGACGGCCCCACCTAGTATCAGTTCAGAGGAAGCTAGAGTATAGAGGGATTTATCCCTCAGGATCTAGTAGGGAGGATCAACCTCCCAGAATATTTCATTGGAGATCAAACTTTAGAAGACGCAAAGGGAACAGAGGGCTCCAGAGATTGTACAGACTCAAAGGGAGTCATGTTTCAGAGGGAGCATGGTACCCCAATATCGATGGATACTTGATGAGCTTGGTTTTAACCAAGAATGTATAGAGTGAGCCTTATATCAGAGAGATTCAGTTGGCTCAAGAGAGAGTAGATTATTCAGAGGGAGTTCCTCCCCGAGATCCAGGTGGGAGAGAGACATCTCCCCGGACTGACAGACATGTGTCATGAGTTGAGGAGGCCATATAGAAGCTTTAGAGGCAAGAGGAATCTAGGAGATATGATCTTGCTACAGTGATAGAGGAATCCAGTTAGGAGGACTAGGTATGGATTTTGTCTCAGTCACAGAAGGAGAAGCCAGTTAGGAAGACTGGACAACAAAACCTACTTCAGTGACAGAGGGAGTTGGCCTCAGAGTTCGAGATGAAGGATCTTGACCGGATGTACTCTTGGGATTATAGGTGTGATGAGATCAGATGAGATCTTCCTCATTCAGGGGATATTGATGAGATTCGATATGATGGACTGCAAGTCCATGACTACACCTATGATGACAAATCTGAAGAAGTTGAGTGCTTCAGATTCATATTTGCTGGATCCCATGACGTATAGGTAGTTGATTGGATCCTCGATGTACCTTGTTAATGCCAGGCCAAATATTTAATTTGCAGTGAGCAACCTGAGCCAGTGTTTGGTTGAAGCCAAGGCAGTTCCAGTGAATGGCAACGAAGCATGGTACAGTTGGATATGGTTTGTCTCAGGTGATGAAGTGAGGTTGCAGAGATATACAAATTTTGATTGAGTAGGAGTGTATTAGACAGATTGAGCACCTCAGGGTGTTGCTTCAACTTGGAATCAATTACGATTTCCAAAATAAGATGTGAGCATGCTTCTGTAGCACTTAGTACAACAGAGATGGAGTATGTCACAACTAGTGTCGCAAGTCGTGAAGTGGTGAAACTTCAAAAGCTTCTTGCAGGACTTCATCCAAGACATGGTACAAAAGGGAGCAGTGAAGCTCCAATACTTATCCACAGGTGAGAAGATTGTAGATATCCTCCCAGAGTGGCCATGATGATTTGGCTAAGGAGGATGATACACATGATTAGCCATGTTGATTTGGCTAGTGATGAGCATTGATGTTTTAACATCGGGCATACATTCTCCCATATTGGTCATGAACGGGGCTATGCTAGTGCTGATATGACCAAGGGAGAATGATTCATTCACTTACTAGGCTCTACTAGTGGTGAATGGCCCAGGTATGTTGATCTTCTCCAAGCAATAGCATCGAGCATATATTCTCCCATATTGGTCATGCACGAGGCTATGCTAGTGTTTTTTGTTTTTTTTGTTAGTTTGTCTGTGACATGTGGGACTAACCTATGGATAAGAAACTGCAACTCAAGGGCATCTAAGTCGTCAAAATCACTCGGGGATCGCACCTGGCCTGAGCCACACCAACCCTTAACATGGCCGGATTTTTTGTCCCCGCAGGTTTCGAACCAGTGACTTAACATCACAGAGCACCTTAACAACACACTTTGTCATCGACTGTCCTACACCTCGAGGACAAGGCTATGTTAGTGTTGATATGACTAAGGGAGAATGATTCATTCACCTACAGGGCTCTGCTAGTAGTGAATGGCCCATAGCATCAAGCAGACATTATCCCAGATTGATCATGCACAGGGATATGCTAGTACTAATATGACCAAGGGTAAATGATTCGTTCATCCACGAGGCTTTTCTAGTGGTGAATGGTTCGGGTATAGTCCTTCTCCTGATAAGGAGTGGATGGACTCGAGATGCTATCACATGCACATTCTGGGATGGAATGCATGTGCGTAGATGGCACATCAACGCGACTCATTAAGAAAACCTTTCTATGACAAAAGAAGTCCAAGTATGGAGAATGTCTCCCTCGTTGAGAGGGAGTGTTGGAGATTTTCAACTTTGGGCAGTCATTCTCCACAAGAAAGTATAAGAAGACCCATCTATACCATTACAAGAAGCCCCAGGAAGAAGTTGAAGACCCAAGAAGAGAAATCAACCCCATAGGAAATTAATAAAGAAATTGAAGACCCAGGAATAAGAAGTCATCCCTAGACTGGTGCCCAGATTAGTATAAATATAGGATTGGCTCATTTCATTTGGATAGTCAGACAACTCCTTCTGCAGTGTGCACAAGGTAGTTGCAGCTATAGTTTTGGCAATTTCTCTATTTTTGGGTTACTAGTTATCTTGGAGAGTGCGCCACACTTAGAGAAGCTCTTGTTTGGTTATTCTTGGTCATATTATTTAGGAGCTAGGTCTTGGTGATGTTATCCTTGGGGAGGATCTTTTCTGTATGGTATTTTGGCTATTGATGGTGATGTATTGGTAATTTCTTGGACTAAATTCTTCTAGAGAGAGGTTGTTGATTTTTCTCCCAAGGTTGGGTTTCCTAGGGTAAACTTGTGTGTTCTTGTGTCTACTGTGCATGGTTAATATTTCTAGATCTTGTTGTTTCCGCTACATTGTTATAGTTGATATTTTCAGTGTATAGTTATTCTATGATAATTGTTGTATGAAAGTGAATCTTGTCATTAATCATAAAACAATAACTATCATATATGAGAATCATGTAAACATCAACATAATTCATCAGGTGTGAATTCTCCTTCTCTTTTTGACCATAGACATTTGATTTTTAAGTCCATTTCATTTTCTACATGTGCTTTGAAGATTCTGAATTTTTCAAAAGCCTCAAATTTATGCCTCAACAATCCAACCCAAACCATTTTGGTATAGTCATTAATTAACATAATGAAATATTTTTCACCTCGAGGAGATTGTGTACTTGTAGGGCCACAAAGATATGTATGAATCAACTAAAGAGGTCGAATGGTGGAGTGTTCTTTTGCCTTGAATTGAACTCTTGATTGTTTTCCAAACTGACATGACTTGTAAACAATATTCTCAGGTTTGAAGATTTTAGGCATATCTCTTACATCATCTTTTCTTCCAAGCTTAACAAGCTGATTAAAACTAAGATGACCTAGTCTTTTGTGCCAAGTCATCTCTCATTAGTTCTACCAATGCAACATTTTTCTTTGCCTTCTTCTAAAATATGCACATTCCTTGAAGTTCTGATTGCCTTAACAATAGTCTTCATTGTATTCACATCCATTACCTTACAACCTCTTGAATGAAAAAGAACATTGTGTCTTTGGTCACACATTTGACTTACACTTAATAAGTTATGTTTTAGACCATCAACATACAACACATTCTGTGTTTTGGTATTTCCTTTTTTATCTTCATCTAATACAACAATTCATTTTCCTCTGATTCTGGCTGGAGCATTCTTTCCAAAAGTGACATTACCACCTTTTTCTTCAATTAAGAATTCAAACTTACTTTTGTCTCCTATCATGTGCTTGGAGCAACCACTGTCAATGTACCATTGATTTTCTTGATTTTTGGCATATAGAGCTAGTCCACAATTTTCTTCACTTTTATTTTTCTTCCTCCAAACCTTGGTAAAATATTCTTGTATGTCTTTCCTAAAGATAGGAAACAACTTGTTTCTGCATTCACTTGCCTCGTGTCCAAAATTATTGCATATGTGGCATTCAAGGTCATTTAGTAAATGAGAGAAGACGTTACTGAAATAATTTTGAACCATAACTTTTTGAGGTTTATTGAATCTCTTTCCTATACTTCTGTTATATCTAAAAAATCTACAATTTACAACCTTATGTCCAAATTTTCCACAAGAGAAACAATATACATAGAAAAAATTTCGATGCCTTGGAACGAAAAACTTACTTGTAGGAATCGGTCTTTGTTTGCCAACTTGATAAGATTCATGCACATGTTGCTTCCTTGCTTCATAGTTGGGTCGATTCAGTTCTGACCGCTTCTTCTTTTTATCTTTTTCTTGGTTAGGCTAATTGTTCTTTCCCTTGAGAGCATTTGCATAACTTGTAGGCTTCTCATTGGTTGTCATGTTGGTGCTTTACTCACCTTTGATACTTTTTAGACTTTCCTTCTATCTCATCCTTGTCTTGTCATCTAGTGATCTCTAATTGCTTAGAATGTTATCTAGAGTTTTAGATCTTTTTATGAATTTTATTTGAGTCTTGAATTTCTCTAGATCTTTTCTTAAGACAACTATTTCTGCTTCTAGTTTGTCGCATATATTCTCATTTTCTTTTATCTGATTTATCAATACGTCTTCCTTTCTTTTGGCTTCTTCTAGCTGAATTTTTAAGATGACTGTTTCTGCATTGACCTTATTGTCATTGTCTTTGTAGACCCGCAACTGTTATTTTCTTTGTCTATTCTTTTTCTTGAGTCTGGAGATTTCATCCAGAGCACTAATGAGTTCTCCTTCCATGTCTACTACGACTTCACACTCTTCTATGTTTGTTCGATCAGATTTGTGTTTTTCCAAAGCCATAAAGTTTTTCATCCTGAATTAGATTTGGCTCATCTTCTTCTTCTTCGTCAGAGCTGCTGATATCTTCCTTTGATTAAAAACTATTCCCTTTAAATGACTTTTTAAAATTGTTAGGTTTATCCTTGCCTTTTCTTTCCTTTTCATTGATGTTATTTCCTTTAAAAGGACATTTAGAGGCAAAATGACCAACTTTACCACAACGAAAGCATTTAAATGGTAACATACCTTTATATTTTTCAGAGCCCCTCTTCAATTTCCTCACAAAGTTAGTTTCGTCTTCATCTGAGAAGTGTTCTGATGAATCAAGATCTTGAGATGTTGACAATTTGACTTATGCTTTGAAGACTACGTCCTTTAGATCTGGTTGTTCTTTCCTAGTTCTCATCTCATAAGCAGTCAAAATTCCATGGAGCCTATCCATAGTCAGTTTGTCTAGTTCATGCATTTCTTCTATAACTGATACCTTTACATCAAGTCTAGAGAGAAGAGATCTCAGTACCTTTTGAACTACCATAGCTTCTTTAATTTCCTCTCCTAGCCCTTTCATGGTGTTTACAGTCTCATCCACTCTAAGAAAGAAACTTGCAATATTTTCTTCTTCACTCATTCTTAGGCTTTCAAGCTACATTCTATGAGCTTGAAGTTTGACCAACTTTACTTTCTCGTCTCCTTCATAACTCTTT
The DNA here is from genome assembly GCA_009831015.1 of Picea engelmannii. Lineage (NCBI taxonomy): Eukaryota > Viridiplantae > Streptophyta > Pinopsida > Pinales > Pinaceae > Picea > Picea engelmannii. The sequence goes on from ML776769.1 coordinate 2,152,671, forward strand.
ACCAGTTTGTCCCATATTTCTTTTCTGGATTTCAACTGTGTCGCTTTAACAAATTATGTTTCTGCAAGCCTCTTGGATAACATTCATAGCTTTTGCATTACTATAGTAATCTTTCTTACCAACTTCATCAGTTGGAAGAGTAGTTGGGATTTTATAACCATCTACCACACTTTTCCAGACTTCCATACAAAGAGACATCAAGTAGGTCTTCATTTTGATTTTCCAAAATGAAAAATTTGTTCCTTTGAACAAAGGAGGTTTGGTTGAAAAAGAATCTTAACTGACCATACTTTCTATGCGATCTTCCTTCCAGCTGTTAGACTGTAACTGAAGGAACCTGCGCTTTGATACCAATTGTTGATACTCATAACAATACTGAGAGGGGGGGTGAACAATATTGCTTTAACCTTCTGTATTTTTATTTCCTTTCAACCAATTAAGTTATTTAATAATGTGCACTTAATGACAGATATAAGAAAAAATCAACATAGCCATCTAAGTTATTTAGAAGTGTGCACTTAATGACACATACAAGCAGAAATCAAAACAATACAATGAACACAATACACACAAATATTTTTATGTGGACAACCAATGCGGGAAAAAACCATAGAACATCTTTATGTTCTTCTGCAAGCACCAACTTACAAGTTATAAATTTTCAACTCAACAAGCACTAACCTGTCGCAGATAACGATGACACCAATCCTCTCAGGCACCAACCTATCACAGATAATAAGGACATCAATCCTCTCAGACACCAACCTATTACAAAAATGAGGAAACCAATCCTTAGTGAGCTTCGACTCACCCTAGCACCACCTTGCCACACTAAACTCAGAAAAATCTGTTACATCAGTAAATCTTTCAACACATCCTGACAAATTTACATCTTCCAGCACACTTCACGATCAGAACACATCCATACTTATACTAATTTTCTTGACTTCACCTTCCTCTATGAAGACGTGAAACAATTACATTGTGAACAAATTTCGACCACATCAAAATCTTGTCAGTTACAATTTTGTCTAAATAAAGTATGACGATTGTATTGTGGACAAACTTTGACCATATCATATTTGTGTCAATTACAACTTTGTCTAAATAAATGTGGACGCATGATTTTTACATTGTGGACAAATTTTGACTAAATCAAATGGACCAAGTCTTCCTATGACTGTGTTTCAGATTATCCGAACATCTCCCGAAGAATGACGCAATAATTTTATTTTGGTCTACAAAGCATCCACTGCGCAAATAGAACTGGAGAGCAAGACTCAAGTCACAAGTCTTCATCCTGTCACATTTGTCATGCAATGTGTTTACTAAATCGCCCCATTAGACTGTAAGTGCCCTTGGTGACTCGTTCTATCGCATTCTATTTCAGACTTCATCTTGTCATACTCCACTACACCATTCATTGCACTGGCTCAAGGCACCCTACAGATTTTCATCTGCGCAATCTTCCACACTCCATCGCAGTTCACTCTGCCATTTGTCACTTGCTCAAAACATCATCGTGCTGCGGCATAAACATCTGATGAGTCATTCTGCGATCACAGAGAAGGGAATTTGTCGCATTCCACTTCACTTCCGAACTGTGTCATAAGTTATCCTCCTATTTTGTGTTCACTACTAGCAGAGTCAGTCACTTGTGATTTATTTTGTGTCGTTGATCCCTTTGTCCTTCGATCCTTCTATGCACTTGTGTTTTCAACCTTTCACTAATTCTTCTAGGAGTTCAATTTCATGTGAATCCTTTCACGCACTTCCTCTTCTTGTGCACCAACTTTGCACCACGTTGACATCAATGACAACATATGCTCAACATTAAAAGATTTGTAGTGTTGGTTGTTTGCTTGTTATCATGTGGATTTGTACAGGAGGCTTTTTTACTTGAATCCACCTTATCTTGCTCCACACCAATACCATGTCCATGAAGAAGCCTCTTCAAAGGTTTGATTCATTTATCTCTTTGTATTTTTCTTATATGAATGTTAAACAAAGGAATTGATTTAGATTTACTCATTCACACATTTGTATCGTTTATTTTTTTTCTACACCATTAGCTCCAACCTACTGGTTGAGTGTATTTAGTACACCCATGTACCAACTAACCCACATTGATATGCTAGAAGGAGAAAGGTAAGTGAAAAAGTGAGATAAATACCAACAAAAGAACAAGAGTGTGCCAACACTAGATGTGGGTCCTTGTAGTCTTAAACAATGTATATTAGAGAACCTTGGCTTAATGATCAAAAAGATGATTTGCAAATGAGGTGTAAATTGTGTATTTATACACGAATCAAGTAAGGCATCCTCCCAAAAGGGACTATGGGTCCACACAAGTAGGACACACTCTTCAAGATGATTATTAAGCCTACATATCAAAGTTGACTACGTTAACCTTAACTATAACATTGTATTTCAATAAATGATGGCCCTAACAATAATTAATGCTTAATCAAATACATTAATGACAAAACACAAGATGGTTGTGGCTACATAAGAAGATCACACCATTCTTAACACCACCCCTTAATTTGAACAGGTGGTCGAGGCCACAAAGAAAAATGATGAACATGGATGTAAGTGGGTTATAGATACCCAACTCAGTATAGAGCCTATCATGGCTGGAATACAAATGAGATTGGGCTTATGGATGTCTAGCACAAATACATTGTTGAATTTGTTTATGGATACTTAACTCAAATGTGTTAGTCATAACCAAGATACAACAATGAGTTGGTTTATGGATACCAAACTCAAAATAGGGTTTTCCCTATTCACAACATCTTCCCTGAAACTGAATAGGGAACCTTGGACAGAAGCCATTACACCACAATTCCCCCCTTTAATTTTAAATGTGGACCACACAATGAAGATATACCCCCCCCCAAGTGTTGTATCTCCAACACCAATACAGTTCCACAACTTGGCAAAGATGGCCTCTAACACATGGATAAAAGAAGGATCCATTGAAGCATGATGGTTGACTGAAGGTATAAAGGGTGGCACAAGGTGTATCTGGTTGTGAAGTTGTCGAGTGTAGAACATCCAAAAAGGATCACCATGATAGTGTGGAAGGAAGAGATCCACTAAAATAGTTGAGAATCATCAATAGAATCATCTATTAAAAATAGAAGGATGGATCCTGCAGACCTGTGACTAGAGATTGCATTAAAGAAGGTAAAAATCACTTAGCTTCCCCATGAGAATAAGTGGTCATAGGCCTAGAAATGTCACTATTACCCAACTCTAATATGGGCCTTGCAACATAATAAAATGAAGCATCCACTAGAAAACCACCAACTCTTGGATAATAAATAATCTCTCCAAATGTGGCAAGGTCAATAATGAGATTATCGCATCCTAGAGCAGGTAAGGCCCAATACATGAAACACACTTCCATAAGTGCATTGTAAGAAGAGTCCATAAGTCCAACAATAGAGTAGAAGTCTTTATATAAGGCACATATATAAGCCGAGGTACATCAAATTGTAATAGAGAAAGATCCACTATAATTTGTTAAGAATCATCTGTGGAAGAATCCTAAAAAAAGGCAATGGAAACAATCTTAGCAAATTATGAATAGAAACTCCATCAAATATAACATATGTACTAGAAGGATCATAGAGACAATACGTAATATGTGTAAAATGTGGTGAGTACCTGCACAAGAGATCTAGCTAGCAAAAGAATGAACATAACTTGCAAAGGTAAAAAGACGAGAGAAAAAAATTGGAGAGAAAAGAATGAGAATAGTATTGACTGTATTCCACACTCAAAGAGTAAATAATTTACAATAGATACAGGCTACATGAATAACTAATGTGCCATAGTAGTGATCTAGAGAGGTCTAGACACTCATTGACAGAAACCAAAGTAATCTGTCACCTAATCCTAGTTAATTGATCTATGCAATCATTAGTTAATCGAGTCACATGTGTGGAAGTGGAAGAAACACATGCAATTGTTGGTGATAAAACCAAGGTTTCCATGCATAAATGACTTCCACTAGTCTAATTGAGTGTAACTTACTCTGAACTGAAGAGGAACACCTTATTTTGTAGGGGAATATTCTCCAGAGATAATATTCTCATCTAATGAAGCGTTCTCAACATTGGACTATCAAACTTAGGAAAATAATTCTAGATGTGTGTAATATCTCTAACACCCCCTTGAACACTATTAGGGTGTACATGATGAATGGGTCCCAACAATAGAGGCCATGTTAGGTACCCATCGTACAATGCATATAAGAATGACACACTAAAAAAACAAGGAAAGAGGGAAAACCTCGTGGGAAAACCCTCCTCAAGGTACAATACATAAAAAAAAACAAAAAAAATGAGAAGAAACAAAAAGCAGTTGCTAAGCAACTATGTCCTTCACTCCACGAAGACCTCACAACTATGCAAGTTTATGCTCGTTGAAGATTTAGTTGAAGTTGTAAATGTCTGCACGAATTTGATGAAGTAGATGCACCAGTGAGATGTCCACACACATCGACTTTCTCTTTTTGTAATGAAGAAGATCCAAATGAAGTTTGGATGAAACTTTGAAAATCGTGCGACCGTTTTCAGAAAAATGTTGAAATTTTGTTGATTTTAAAATGCTCATAACTTCACTTCTTGGACTCTGTTTCGAACAATTTTGTTTTTTTGAAATTGGGTATTTTTCCAAGAAGAATTCAAATATCCAATTTGTTTCTACAAATTCTACTTAGAAAATGTTAGAATGGAATCTGATGTGCACAACCCCCTTTTTTATTCTTGAGATGCATGCATGGGAGTCTCTGCATGTGGCTCACGAGATGCATGAGTGGCGTATGAAAAAGTGTCTTCATGCGGCTCCTGATATGCATGGATGATATCATCTGTATGCAATTCAAAAAACAGATCTGAAATGGAGTAAACATCATCTGCAATTAATGGAACAAAAATGTGTAGATACTTGTGTAGAAGACTCTTCAAAATAAGAGGCTTGATCTTCTAATGGATTCTCTTCTGGCTCTATCTTTTCAATCTCCTACATGCAATCTTCACAATCTTCTTAATTCCCGAATAGAACCTCCAATTTGGTGCATAGTTCGTTTGGAGTTGAATCTCGTGATTCATCATATACTTGGTGGATGATTTCAGGAGAAATAGACTAGAAGATACATGCTATGGTCATATCTTATCTATTAAGAAGGTCATTTTTCTCATTGGCAGAATCATGCTCTACTTCCATTTCCATGGTTATTTGGTATAAGCCTCTACTTCTGAGAAGCGAAATCTTTGGGTTCCACTCCAAATAGTTATGAGGTGTGAAAAGTATTGTTGACGAGTAAAACATAAACTCCATCTTTCCTACTGCTTTGTTCTATCTTCGGTATTTGTAAAAGAGTGTTGGCGAGGATCCTTGCTAGTGGCCTATGGGCTCTGATACCATGTAAAATGTGGTGAGTATCTGCACAAGAGATCTAGCTAGCAAAAAAATGAACACAACTTGCAAAGGTAAGAAGATGAGAGAAAAAAAATTGGAAAGAAAAGAATGAAAATAGTATTGACCCTATTTCACACTCAAAGAGTGAATAATTTACAGTAGATATAGGGTACATGAGTAATTAATGTGTCATTGTAGTGATCTAGAGAGATCCAAACACTCACAGGCAGAAACCGAAGTAATTTTCCACCTAGTTCTAGTTAACTGATCCATGCAATCATCAGTGAACCGAGTCACATGTGTGGAAGTGAGAGAAACATATGCATTTATTGGTGATAAAATCGAGGTTTCCATGCATGAGTGACTTGCACTAGTCTAACTGACTCTGAACTGGAGAGGAACTCCCTATTTTGTAGGGAAATATTTTTTAGGGAGAATATTTTCATCTAATGAAGTGTTCTCAACATTGGACTATCAAACTTAGGAAAATAATTCTAGGTGAGTGCGTAATATCTCCAACAATATGGACCCATGTACTTGATCCAAAAAACCTAAAATGCAACACTAATAAAGTCATACCTTGATCAAGGGATTGACACACTAGATCAAACCAATATGCAGCGTGCACAACTAGATGTGCACTATAAATTGTGTCTATATTATCATTTAGAAATTCCTCGTCTCAAATAATTACTCCGACAAGTCTTCAATCCATTGAAGACATGTCAAACAAGACTTCGAGACACAACTCTCCATATGACAACGATAGTATATAGGGTTCCTCTGTGTCAAATTTGCCTAAATATTAGTATGCTTATTGAATAGGGAAAAGAGCCATAGTGAGGTCATTAGGTTCAACAAAGGAGACGGATCTGTAAAGTTTTCAAAGAATCCCCTATATAGACCTAATAAAGAAATAGTACCAGTGCTACCAGGAAAACTCCAGTGTATTGTTTCTGTAATGGACCACCATTGCCAAAAAAATAACCCAATAGAATATATTGCTACAAAAATGAACAAGAAAATTGTGTTGATATTGAAGAGAGGGGAAAACAATGGGAAACCCTAAATCCGCAACTCTTAGGAAAAATGTGCCTCTAGCCAAAAATATCGACAAATCACTTATAGAAAAAATCAAATTAGATTTGGAAACCCTAATTCTATAGCCCTTAGGCAATGCCAGTAGCCAAAAGTCTCCACAATAATTGTTGAAAACATTGAAATAAATTGATGAGTAAACCTACAAAGTGGACCAATCTATGGACAAAATATCTCTAATTAGTGTAGAAGACAAGCACAAACAACCCTAATAAAGCGTCTTTCCAACCAACAAACTGCAATGAAACAACCCCGATATTCCCTCGATTAAGGTTTATTTTGCATGCCATGTTTGATCATAGAAATACCAATTTGAACAAATTAGAAAGAACCTAAAAACAACATCAAAATGAGTAGGGAATGTTCACATTTTCTTTGATACCATGTTGAGAACACAAATAGAAAGAGGAGATCAAATGAAATCAAGCGGAAAACCCACAAACTGTCTATAAAAGAGAAAAACAACACGTAGTTGTCAAATGTAATAGAAGGAGAAAGCTCAAGTGCACAATTGAGAGAAAAAACAGCCAAAGAACAAGAGTGTGCCAACACTAAATATGGGCGCTTGTAAACGTAAACACTTTATATTAGAGAGACTTAACTAAACGATCAAAAAGATGATTTACAAATGAGGTTTAAGTTGTGTATCTATACACCACTGAAGTAGGGTATTCTCCCAAAAAGAGGTATGCACCCACATACATGGTGTACACTCCCAAAGAGGGTTATTGAGCCTACATATTAACGTTGACTAAATCAACTTTAACCATAACCCAATATTACAATAAATGATGGCCTTAGCCATAATTAATGCCCAACCAATTCATTAACGACACAATATGAGATGGTCATGATCACATGAAGATTACACCATTCTCAGCATCTAACAACATCGGTGGAAACATATAGCACAACATCTTATACAATGTTTGATGAAATCAAACCTCGAAAAGCACAATAGATGAAGACTTGCATTATAAATACAAGCACTACTTGTCTTAGAAAAATAAGAACAAAGGGCATAAGATGGAATCATGAGCAAAAGTTTTGGAATGTAGCTTGACTTTCTCAGTAATAGACATGTTCCTTTGCCTTGGTGATATAACATAATGAACAATTATTTATGTCACTACAATACTATACAACAAAAGATTTCCTTGTCTATCGTTGCACCATATCAGAGTCACTAGATGTCATTTTTCTAGGGTGAAATTTCAACTTTAATAGGTTTTGCAGATTCAAATGCTAATGCTATAAGGTATACAATATTATCAATGTGTTCGCAAGCATTAACACATTTAAACTAAGGAAACTTCAGAAGTCTATAGCATCCAAAGGTGTTGTAGATTCAAATGCTAATCAGATATAAAATAATCCCAATATCTTGCCAACCATTGCCACAATTTGAAATTCATAAGACATAACATTTGGTACCATATAGCATCCTACAGAGTACAAATAGTCTAATAGATAGAGATGGGATTCCATTAGCAATAATATATTTTGCCTCAATTAAAAATAATTGACTGGATTGAGTAACCAAGCATATCATGGAATCATGAGATTCTTTCTCTACCAATTCAATTAGGGCAAGACAAGGAACTGTTCTACATGATACCAATAGACCATATTGGAGCACATACATAAGCAAGCAGACATGACAACCTGCTTGGTTTTCAAATGAATGGCAGCTTGTGATAAATAAAATGTAATCACGAGCATTGCTTGTAATTTACAATGAAAGTGACCGGAATGAACAATAAATGTTAATCACAAATAACGTGAAAATAAATCTCCAGGAGAAGCTTTTAGTCTGCAACTTTGTCCAAGGTGAACATCCCCAAATACATACCTAAAACAATGTTTGAAATAAATGAGCTGGTGAGTTATAGACCAACAGACGTAAGATTTCCCTGCAAAGTTATTTACTATTAAGTAGAATACAAATAGAGAAGAATACAACATAAAATCACGCTGAGCTTATCCAACCTGTATTCACAGTGATCTGGTATAGCACATCGTGCTTTTGCATAGTCCCAGTAGCAGTCCTCATCCCTCAGTGGCCCCCGTATAGCTGCTGATCTAGGAATATAACAATGTGAGAAAAAATTTGTTGAATATCAATGCCAGAAGAACTAGAATAAATGTACTGGATTGCCTAAAGCGACAGGAGTACCAGGAAGGACCTGAAAATGACCTTTTGTTACAAATTTTGCTTTTGCATTAGGATGAATACTATGCCACATCTCCAACCAAAGTTCTCTCAACAGCACTGGTGATCGAACAATATTCCTGTGGTTCACTATCACAAAAGAAAGTCTAGAAAGTTCACCCAAGTGGCTATTTAAAAATGATCTCCCTTAGTGAAGAGCGAAACAAACACAAATCTGATCACAGAATCGGAAAATACACAAATGTACGGTTTTGAAAATAGTACCTTTATCAAGCTCCCAAACTGCTGTTCTCTTCCCTGGAATGCTTGCACCATCTTCAAAGAATGTGATGTATTTGATACGATTATCCCTTGTCATGTTTGGAATAATCTCTCTACCAGGCTGATGCTCTACATTTAATTGTTCTTGTACATCAGATCCATCATGTGCTGTCTGCACACATTCCAGCAATGCAGAAGAAACTGGCTCAAAAACCCATTATGTAATGTTTCTCTGCATTAATTCTAGAACATAGATTTGGATTCTAATATACTGTACAGCTAAATATTTTTGCAGCAAAACAAATGGCACAGTGCTGTAAAAAGAGCCCTCAGTGGCAAGAAACATGGTCTGTCACATGTATAAGAACAAGACATAAGAAGAAGCAAATATCGGTGGCCCAGCCCATAGTAATAGAAGTAGGATGCACAGTTGCATCATGCAATTGTTCTTTCAAATGAGTTGTCCAAACTTAAATTTCCTTCAACACAGCTGGGAGCAATGATCGACATGTTCTAAATTTTATTGACCACAAATAACTAATTGAACTTGTGACTTTGAAAGTTAAAGCAAAGCCTTTATGGCAGTGCACTAACCAACTAAGCCAATGTTATAAATTTTATTGAACACTAATAGCCCATGCTAATTTTTGACGGGCTTTTTTAGATGTTGAGCTTTAAGGCAGTGAAAATTGATCATCTAGATGTCAAATTGTATAAAAATGTTAAAATTTTACAAGAATAATTTTTTCTGATCTTTCAAAAGTTTTTTGGGGTTGATATCGTGGCAGAGAACCCCCAAATATATATATATATATATATATATATATATATATATATATATAGAAAGAGAGAGAGAGAGAGAGGAAATTTTCAATGGACCTAAATAGGGTAATGTTTGTCCTTAACACGAGTTTGTAGACCCATGAAAATTAAAAAAACATTTAAATTAACTAAAGATATATAGTTATAGTTGTGAGTAACTACTATAGTTAAATTATAAATTATTATAGGAAGTGACAATTAATAGTTATACAAGCATTTATATATATATATATATATATATATATATATATATATATATATATATATATATTGAAGGAAAACTACACAGGATTCCCCCCTCTTCTCCGGAATATCTAGATAGAGGATGGTGTCAACCACCAGACATAAGAACCGCTAGTAACCCCAAGGAACTTTACTGGATTGGAACCAATGACCTCTCCCCATTGGAAACATGCATTTGATGTATGGTCCAACAAATTGAGCTAATCCTTAGGGCTCTATGAGGGTCAGGAAGTGTATATGTAGTTGGTGTGTAGGGTTAGGAGTTAGATTAGGTTTTAGAATTGTTTATTTTTTTACTCCATGGGTGGGTCTGGCATTCGACCGGCTGGTCAGGCACGAAATCGGCCGGTTCAACCGGTTTGGTATCAAACCAACTTCAACTTGGCCGGTTCTATACCAAACCGAGCATTGGTCAGGTTTGAAGTCTAGTTCAATTCGCCCAGGTATCCAATCGGTCGGTTTGGTTGTTGGATAACAATCCATCCCAGTTTTAAAAACTAGGGACTATACAAGCATATGTATGTATGTATGTATGTATTTGTATAATTAATAATAATCCTTGTAATTGTATAGGGATATATTAACTATCTTGGTGGACTTTTTTCCAAGTGCAAGGACCAAAGATGTCCAACATTGTTCTTTTCTGAGATGCTCCACTTCCAACAGACTACTCTTATTACAATATTCCCACATTTCTGGTTCCAAACTCATTACCTCATACTTTCAGCGTTTAGATGGTTCCAGTGACAAGATGCCTCCAGACCAAATCTCCATCACAAAGTCACTTAAGAAACATAGAGTCCAACACACTCAACTGATGGGACAACAACAATCTCATCACTAGCTTATTTTCACCCTTGGATGTTAGGAGAACTACAAGATTTGGGAGACTACGAAAATAGTGTATATGACCACTACAAGATTTGCTAAGCAACAATTCTAAAAATAACAACACCCCTAACCCTATCCCTATCCCTCCCCAACATCTACCATAAAGAAACTCCAGAACAAGAGATTGTAAGGGGTACAAATACCCCATTTCAAATAACCAAAGATAAAAAAACTTGTCACTGAGGGTAGTAATAAAACACATACTCCATTTTAAATAACTTGAAAAAGGGAGATAAATAGACCTAATTTCTGTTAATGTTTATGCCATTATTATAGTTCTTTGCATTTCATAAGATAAGAGCATAATAAGAACAAGATCACTGAGAAATACACATCCACAAGAGACACAACATTTATCCTGGGAAACCCT
>ML776769.1:2171804-2181854 GCA_009831015.1 Picea engelmannii
ATTACCGACTTGATTAATCCTCAATGGGGATTAATCTAATAATAAAAATAATAATAATGACATGATTAATCCACAATGGGGATTTAATCCAATAACAAAATAATAAGAATGCTCTTCGCAGTTACATTATTTCAACAATTTCAACTATACGGTCCTCAAGAATAGAAAAACCATTTTTCTTTAAAGAAAAAGGAGCCTTTGTAGGCTCAAAATTTGACCCTAAATTGACAACATTTTATAGTCTACTTTTCCCTAGGCTATCAGCACAGCACCAACTAAAGTTGGCGTTCATTTTGGCACTTGGTTTCAGTGGATTAGATGCCATATCCTTGGAGGTCGATTTCTTGGCTTGCTACAGCCAGTGAGGGGCACATTGTGCTAGGGAGGACATCACATCTCAGCTAGTTACAAGTTGGATCTTCTATATCTTTGGTGTTCAGCTTGAGGAGGCTTTTGGAAGCCTATATCTTCATCTCTCTATTGTATCTTGGAGGCATTATCAGCCATACACTCTATTCTCTTATATGTATTCTCGATTTGCTCCATTTTGTATGAGGTCAGCTATTATTATGAATAAAATCAGATCTGAGGTATTTGTGCTATTTATTTGGGTTGCTTCTACTGTATCTTGTTTTGTATATGTTATTGAATACATTGTTATCTTTTACTTGCTGCAAACACACAAAGAACCATTACCATAAGCCCAACGAAACTCAAGAAGACAAAAATCTGCAAAGTGTTCGACAAAATACCACAACCAGAAAACCTTAAACTTAACATGTTCCAAGGAAATCTGTTTGGGAACATTACAGTGGTATCACAGCGAATTTCCTTCGCCAACCTGTGATATACATTGATGATCTAGAGGAGAGATGGAGTTTGCAGATTTTGCAGAGGAGATTATATATTGTAATGAATAATATCAAGCCCTTAGTGAGACATTCAGGGCTCAAGTGACATTCAAAAAATTTGTATCCATCAAAAATCCTAGGTGGAGCAAAGAAGAGGTTACACATTGGGTCAAAAGGATGGGGAAAATCAATTATTGGTTCAACATAGCAAAAGAAAACAGAGCCAAAGCAATCAAGGAGGTAGATACATCACTACCAGCTAGTAGATGGAAGGAAGCACAGATTGAGCCTACACCCATTAGATGCAGGGAGCTTTGCTATAGTTGCAAAGTGCCTTGGGAGCCAGATCACAGATGCAGGGGTAAAGGGAAAGTGCACACTGTTGAGGTGCACTACGACAGTGAGGATGAGGAGATGCATGAGCATGCAACCATAGATTCCTATTTAGAGCAGTCCGATGAGGCTAGTGACTCTTGCGCATCTGAGGGATAGTTGGATGGACAGGATGATAGCACATGTCCTTTAGCAGTCTTATCAGATAGTGTTGAGGACTCAACACTTCAGCATAGTGGTGACACATGTGAGGATTCAGATGTGTTAGCACTTGGTATTAGGTCATGCGTGGGGAATACTTTTCCTCCCATGGAGTTGAGCGTGACATAGTCCTTACCTTCTCAGACATTTATGATAGACATGGCACAAGAGGATATCAGTACTAGTAGCATTTTGGAGGTGGTTGAGGAGCCTTGTGTAGCATTTGAACACAAGGGACATATGGATCTACAGGCCCAGGAGGAGAGGCATGGCTTGGAGCCAGTTGACTATATACATACCTATCAGTATGAGGAGAGCAAGTCACCTCTTTTGGGGAGTCTATTGTTAGATCAGGTTGTGGAGACTGACAGTTTAATGGGATACTCACTTCCAGGACCGGTCTACAATGATGAGTATGCACTCCTTATTGGTCGGGATGACCATATCTCATGTCTGGACACATCTATATGGGATCCAAGTGCAGATGACATTAGCAGAGTGAGCGCACAAGAGGATATTGCTGCCCATACAGGATATAGTGCGATTCAGATGGGGGTAGCAGTTGGTGATGATGTGTAGTGGCATATAGGAGGACTCAATAGCACAATGGACAAGGTGCAATTCAGTGCCTTATCTTTTGAGGAGTGTGTTGTTGGAGATTCCATTATTGACACTAGCAGTGACAGGCACAAGGTAGCACCTCAATAGGATTGTGATCAAGAATCACGACATTTGACAGGACAGTTGAGAGTCAGTGAGGTCATGATCATGGCAACCACTAGATGCATTGATGATACACACACATTGGTGGCAGGTTATTGTTGGAGGGCCTCGATGGCACATGATAGTTCAGATGGGGGGCTTGCCATTGATGACTTCCATACACTCGGGGAGAGAGTGACTGTGATGAGAGCCGACTACCAGCAATTGTTGATGGATAGAGATTACCTATTGGAGGTTGGCGAGATGTATCACAGGGCACTGAGGGAGAAGGAGATTGAGGTGGACCGACTCATTCATGAGTTGGCGAGCACACGAGAATTCTTGAAAGGTGCACAAACAACCCTTCAGGAATCAGGGTCCATATTAGAGGAGCTCCTTGATGAGACTAGTCGGGGATCCACTACATCTATCTCAACAAAGAGCCAAATGTATACTTCAACTACTTCGCCAGAGGATGTTGGTGGGTTGGTAGAGGAGCACCAGTTGATGGAGGTGCATGAGGGACACCCAGGATCGTTGATGGATATGGGGAGATGTGACCAGGAGACGTTGGAGGATATCTACATGTCACAGGGACCACCATTCATGAGGGGTTCTGAGACAATTGGTCTTACACATACACCTGGGGATTCCAGAGCCAGGGGCAATTATGAGGACACTTTCATTCGTGTTTCAAGATTGGATGACATCCATATAGAGGTTGACCCAACAGTACACCTTGGATACATGATGGTGCAGGAGGATACAGAGGCTTGCATGAGTATACAGGGGCAAATGATGATGAGAGTTAGTTCATAGGGGCCTGTAGAGGTGTACAGTGGGATTTGGGGGGATGCATTGGATTGCAGGGAGGAGACACACTTAGTGGAGCATGGAGATTCCTCTCCCTTGCAACAATACATAGTTCTAGGAGATCACCTTCACAGTAGCAACAACTATATGAGTGATGATGGAGGGAGAGTGATTGACCTACGATTTGTGGAGTTACCGACTGTTGTACCCGATGGTTGGAGTTTAGTGAGGAGAACGGGCGATTATTCACCATGGGTGCCATTGGATGAAATTTTGGTCAAGTCCTTGGGATTGACCAAAGCCTATGATACTTTCCAGTCCTACATACAGTTGCAGTTATTTATGTTAGCTTTCTGTGATACATTCATCATAGACAACAACATAGGGGGAGATAGGCAGTGGAAGGGGACATGGAGCGTTGGTAGGAAGAGACCACCTGACAACATGGAGAGTGACTTGATTATATATAGCAGGATAGGGGTGGTTCATCCGAGACAATCATATGAGGTTTGGGGTATGATGGAGAGCATCCTCAGCCGTGGGACAGAGTATGTTCTAGAGATGGGTATAGGTTCAGAGTCTCAGCAGGATGAGGACTGGGAGCAGAGATGGAAAAATGTTTCTGATGAGGTCTATGAGGTCAGTTGGCAGGAGGTATGGTCGCAGCAGGCAGTGTCAAGGAGGTATGGTCGCAGCAGGCAGAGACTCCTTGATGGATGGATATTGTATCTACTTGTTCTGTTGGTTGGGGATCTTCAGGAGATTCATCATGGTGTTGGTATCTTACAGGTCTATACTTCACATGGCACTACAATTCGCATCTTGATATACGATCCAGGGATTGGCGTGTTTGGTAGTCCAGAGTTTGATGGGGTCGAGATCCGAATAGAGAGGTTGCTTGGGGAGTTGACCGAGGATTGGGTGCACACAATCATTCTACTCATCAAGAGCATTTGGGTATCATGTATGATGAGCACTTGGAGGGGCCATGTCTTGAGGAGAGCTTACTACAAGTCACACAGGTGGTTATGGGATCTTGGTACCACATACAAATTGATTTAGTTATTGCCTGAGGACAAGCAATATTCTAGCAGGGAGGAATGTAATGCAACCATTTTTGGACATTATTATATTATAGAGTTTTATGCTTACCAGAGTAGCCAGATGGGGGTGACAGCAAGTTTAGGAGATAATGAGGGGTTTTATTGGGCTCGACTTGCATCGTTCATCATATTTCATCATCAAGATCCATTCCGCACAACTTGGCTTTGGTTTCGTTGCATTTCAACGATTTCTGTAATTTTGAGTTATTATGGGTCATATTTTAATTAATTTCACTAAGGTCATTTGGGCATAATACTTGGAGAAACCTCTTAGTGTAATAGCTCATCGGAATCGGGAGGAAGAGAACAACAAGATTAGATGATGAGAAGTGACTTTCAATGGCCGAAGAAGCCATAGGTACGAATAAATCACTTTTTAGAGGCAAAAAGGACAATTAATTAATAAAGTGATTTAATTAAAGAATAATTAAAACAAAGTAAAAGTCACTTGGAGGGAAAAGGTGAACAGGGGGATAAAAGAGAGATAGGAGCCTCTATTCTCTCATTATGTTGATTATCATTTTGATGTATGGCTTCTTGCTAGAGAGCCCATGCACTTGGGGGTTTTTAGGGTTTTGACTGAACAAACCCTAGAGATTAGCTCGGTGGTGAAAGATTCCACCTTTCCTGATCCAAGCTTGGCTAAGGAGGTGAAAGATTCCTCCCTCATCATTCTAGTTCAGGTTCTATTCCATTCAGTGGTTGTTGTGGAGACAGGGCGTATTGTTGGAGGTTTTCTGCAGAGCTAGGGCGCACTGTTCTTGAGAGAGTAGTTCGATTTCCTCAGAGGTGGCTAGATCTTCAGTAGATCTCACTCTAGGATCATTTTCCATCACCCTAGCACCTTTTTGCATCATTGGTTGAGTGGATTCTTTAGCCCATTAATCCTATCACTCAAGAGGGTGTGTTTCTCTTTAGGAGGGCACATTGTGCTTAGGGGATCTAGTATTTTGGAGGGTGAGATCTCACCCAACAGTCAGGAGATTCACCAGAGGGGTTTCATATCACCCAATCTACATTTTGGCACTTGGTTTCAGTGGATTAGAGGCCATATCCTTGGAGGCCAATTTCTTGGCTTGCTACAACCAGTGAGGGGAACATTGTGCTAGGGAGGATATCACATCTCAGCTAGGGACGAGTTGGATCTTCTATATCTTTGGTGTTCAGCTTGAGGAGGCTTTTGGAAGCCTATATCTTCATCTCTCTATTGTATCTTGGAGGCATTATCAGCCATACACTCTATTCTCTTATATGTATTTCAGATCTGCTCCATTTTGTATGAGGTCAGCTATTATTATGAATAAAATCAGATCTGAGGTATTTGTGCTATTTACTTGAGTTGTTTCTACTATATCTTGTTGTGTATATGTTATTGGCTACATTGCTATCTTTTACTTGCTGCAAACACACAAAGAACCATCACCATAAACCAAACGAAACTCAAAAAGACAAAAATCTGCAAAGTGTTTGACAAAATACCACAACCAGAAAACCTTAAACTTCACATGTTCCAAGCAAATATGTTTGGGAACATTACAAATTATAATTTATAACTTAATCAAACTTCAGCTGCAATAAATCCATAGGAGTTGTCCTGTCATCAAAACCTTGTCATAAAGTATGCTGGTCAAAGTGGCAATGCATTGTCAACCGTGGTTGCAGATGTCTATTGTTGTGGTCATGGATACTATAATTAGCTAAAACTTAGTCCAACATCTCCCTCAGATTTATTTTGTTGTCACCCTCGAGACAATGATCCTAAAATTCAAATTTATCAAAAGTGAAGTGCTAAAGATAACTAAAGAACATTACCCAAAGGGGAACAAGTAAACTGTTCTTTAATCTCAAGAAAGTAAGCAAGAAACAAGTCGCTGCCTGTTTATATGCCTGATGTAGCTGTTTAAATTTTTCATCCAAATCTCTAAGTTGTGCAATAGCTTGTTTGACCAATGTGTACTATAACAATTCTCATTCGGCTGAATTTCCAACACTTTGTTTCTCACTGAAGTTGACAATGTGATTGTTCCAAAATTTCTAACTTTTTTCAGAGGTGTTTTCTTTAAAATCAAAAGAAGCATTGCAATTGGAATGAAGAAGTCACAGATAATAGGAGGCCTGATTGCGCAAGTGAAACAATCCTTGAGGCGCACTTGTGTGTTTTTCTTTGCAGTGCTCTTGTGCTTGGCTTTTGCACTCTCTCTAGAGCACTTATGAGAAGGCTATTTTCAGAATTTGGGTGAGGTTTGGTTCCATCAATTCTCTCATTGACCTTTATAAATCTCAACACATGCAAGGAAAATTGACTAAGAAAGATTCTTGATGATTTAAATCATTTCCAAATCAGGCTACTATGTTGCTTTGAGACAACCAAAGTACCATTCAACTGCCAAAGAAACCTATATTTTATACGAGGACCAAGCTCATTGAGGTTCATCAGCACTACATTAGAGAATTGATTCAAAATGAAGAAATTCAAATCGTGTATTGTAAATCTGAAGAGCAAGTTGTCAACATCTTCACCAAAGTATTCCATGAATTGGGTACTTCATCAATAGTGTGGCCACTTAGCCGAAGCATGGAGCACCATGGGGAGATGATTAGTTTGGACCTCCATGGGGCTGGAAGCCCATCAAATGGATGATGAGACGCTAGCAGGGGGCAGAGACAGACCAGAGGGTTTGCACTAGAGAAGAGGAGGACGTTCCAACAGAGGCACCTTGGCAGAGCCTTACCCAGGGGGGTTGTGCCCTCTCCACTCGGACGTTGGCCTTGGAAGGCCCATGACGTCACCCAGGATGCCTATGACGTCATCCAACATTTATGGACGTTTTGGGAGGCAGTTGTGGCAGTTGTGGCACGTGTGGCAGCTTGCAGAGGCCCAAGGAGGGCTAACGTTTTACTCTAGGAGGTCAATGTTGCCCTAAAAAGGGCTAACGTCACCCTAAAAGGGCATGAAATCCTCATTATTTGCTTGATTAGRGTTTTATTATGACATTTAATGTAAAAACAATATTATTCTGTAT
This sequence comes from Picea engelmannii, assembly GCA_009831015.1. NCBI lineage: Eukaryota > Viridiplantae > Streptophyta > Pinopsida > Pinales > Pinaceae > Picea > Picea engelmannii. Next base: position 2,178,831 of record ML776769.1, read on the forward strand.
TTTGGCCATGTCGGCCTTTTGGTGACCTAAAATTAAATTAAGGTCATTGGTATGGTATATATTGAGGGTTTTTACTCTCATTTTCTCATCATCTTTCACTCACTCTTGGTGAGGTCTGAAATTTGCGCCCTCCTTTAGGGTTTTTGGCTGAAATATTGATGCGCACTTGTTGAAGGAGGCTCTTTCTTGGCTATTTTCTGCATTTTCTTGGTGGAAGGTTTACAACTAGGGTTTGGCTTAATAAATGCTTGGTGAATGTAAGTGAATTTATGCAATCCTTCTTTATTTGAATGGTTATGGTATCTTTTACTTGCATTTTAATGGAAATTTGCTGGATTAAACCCTAGGGAATGAGCACATGTTGGTGTCCTTGTTTCATGTCCCTACTAAGTTATGCTAGGAGCCATTGTATTTGCTAAAGATAAATGTTAGAGCCTTTCCATAGCAACACTCTACCATTAACTCTTCAAGCTAGCCGTTTTTATTTTACCCTTTGAGCTAAAGGAGGAAGACACACTAAGGCCTAGGGTTTCTACACCTTAGTGAGTCGTCTTCCCTAGGTTTGATAGGTTGAAGCCTTGCCTTAGAAACACTTCAACCATCATATCCCTCTTGTCTTTGGCCCTATCACTATCATTTCGGCCCTTCAACATTTGCAGCTAGTTTGACTCCATTTTCCCTAATAGCGCACTGATCTAAGACCTTATACTTGAGTGCTTTTGATCACAACTTCCAAATACTCTTGAACAATCATTTACTCTTTCTAACCCTAGCTTAGACTAACACTCACTAACCCTATTGCTGCCATTATACATTTGAGTTATATTTACACTTTGCAACATTTAAATCCTTTATTGAGCAATTGAAAGATTGGCTAGTCATTGCTTCTAATTTGACATTGATGATAAATTGCCATTACTCACTGTGAAGCTTCTTTGGTATTTATTGTGAAGTGATATATTGTAATCATTGCTATTGTACATCATTGACTTGCTTCACCAGTATTGTCTATCAATTGCTTTATATCAGAAATTCCTTGATTATATGAAGTACTAACCAAGCAAGTGATCATGCACATGAATAGTTTTCTTGTTGCTTTGTCTCGGGCAGGTACACTTTTGGTTATCATTTGTACTTTTGGTTATCTTTACTTTTATTGGTTGATTAGCCGAACTTTCTAATCGGTGGTGACTTGTGAGGTGGGGAAAACTTTCTACTTAGCCATAAGCCTTTGCCTTTCTCAAAAACCCAGGTCACCGGGGACGTCTCCCCTGGGCCTACCACCCTAAACAAAAGAGTTATCCTATTGAGGTGACAGTGGTAGGATAGTCTCAGTTTTGCCAGTTTGCCTTTCTTCCATCCATCCTTTACTCCAACTACAAACTGTGCGATAACAATTTTTACTCTTGTTCTTGTTCTTATCATAAGAATGTTGTTCTTTTCTGCTATTTTTTTATTGCTCTTGTTCCGGGCAGGTCACAGGTGATAGCTCTGAGAAAGAGATATAGTGACGGTTGCAGGAGGCAACAGATTAGATGGTCTCTAGCTAAGACATGGAGCAGACTATCCAGACATAGAGTTGTGTACATGACCGTACACATCCATGTAACGAAGGAGAAGAGGACAAAGTTAGAACCTTCTGGCAAGAAGGGTACTTTTGCAGGACATAGAGTATCTCATATGGAGACTGATTGTGAGGAGCAGAAGGCTCTGAAGGATGACCATACAAATCCATCTAGTTTAGTTGATCACTCTTCAGATCATCAGGAAGAGTCAGTAGAGCTAGAAGGACCTACCTAGAAACGTTGCAGTGACCAGGAAGAGACTAGCATGGTCCCATGGTACTTTGCAAGGTGCAAAGGGCATACAGTTATATGACATTGATGAGCCATATCATGAGGAGAAAATGGCTCCACCAGTGGTGTGGAACGTGGCCCCACCAAGTACCAGCTGAGAAGGATCCAAAGTTCAGAGAGAATCAACCCTCAGGATCCAGTAGGGAGGAGGAATCTCCAAGTACAATTCATATGAGATCAGACTTCAGAGGAAGTCAGTAAGATGCAGAGGGATCAGATGACTCCAAGATTATATAGACTCAAAGGGAGTCAAGCTCCAGAGGGAGCATACAGACTCAGAGCGAGCTTGATCTCAGAGAAAGTCAGTTGGCTTAGAGGAAGAGACGTTCATTCAAAAAGAGTTCCCCCTCAGATCCAGGTGAGAGAGAGTCTCACATGGATGAAGACATAAAGGAGCAAGAGGCCCCAAAAGATGCAATGATGATTGACTTTACTCCTGAAGAACATATTCCAGAAGAGAAAAATGAGACAGTAGAGCTAGAGATATTGGTAGATCCACCCAAAGAAGTTACATTTACCAAGAAGAGACCAAGATGGCTCTGGAACACTTTGCAGGAAGCTGAAGGACATGCAACTCCCAGAGCCGCTTTTAGAGAGAGCAAGAGACCAGACAAGTTTTCCATCTATGTGCCACTAATGACGAAGATCAGAACCTTCCACTTTGTGGAAGGATGCTATGATGATGTGTGGAAAGTGATTCTGAGACCAGAAGGGAAGTCAGTGGTGACTTCTGAGTGGATCTACAAGATCAAGCATGCTGCAAATGATAGCATAGAAAAGTACAAAGCTAGATTTATGGCTAGAGGATTCTCCCAGAAAGAGGGAGAATATTATGACGAAAAATTGGCTCCAGTAGCTAGAAGAAGTGTACATAGAGCAACCACAAGATACATGAGAAGGAGTCTCATGTCGGCAGATTGAAGAAAGCTTTGTACGGGCTTAAGAAGGCACCCGGGGCATGGTATGCCAAACAATTATTTGATGAGCTTGGTGTTGAAGTTTGAGTAGCTTCGGAAGATATTCTTATCAATGTTGTAAAAATCGTTTCGGGGAAAAAATCGCCGGGGTCCAGAAAACAACGTTTCGTAAAAATCGGCAAAACATCGGCAAAAAATTGGCAAACTTAAAAAAATACAAAAATATTCATTTTTTTTTAATTTTTGAAACA